>DF243936.1:0-32528 GCA_000507305.1 Breviolum minutum Mf 1.05b.01 | reverse complement strand
CCCCCAAAAAAAAACACCCGCAAAACACACGGCAAAACCATGGAACCCTTGAATCCCATCCTACCTTCCGGAACCGAAAAGGTGGCGCCCAAGAACTTGACCAAAGGAGCTTGATTTTGTTGTTGGGGGCTGACGATGTGAATTAAACAATCCGCACAGAGAAATTGCAAATTCTTTGGGTTCCAGCTCTTGGAACTCTAGACTTGTAGGAGGTAGATTTTTTTTTCGGATGTCTGAGGTTTGAGGTAGGTTTTGCTGGCAAAAAGGTGGTTGATGTTGATGTTAGCTGCAGTTCCTTCCTTCCTTGTGGTTTTGTTGTCATGTTTAACTTAGAAGCTTTAATGGAGGAGCAGAGTCTTTGAATGTCTCTTGGTCCCAAGTGTTGGTGGGGGAGGTTGGGCGAGGGGTTGTTGATGGTGTTGGGGGGACCTTGGAGTTGTTCAAAACACAGGAGTGGGGTGAATTCAATAGAGGAAAACCAGTCCATTTGCTCACGGTTTTTCAAGTTCATTTTTTGTGCTCAACTTGGTATCATGTTTTTTTCTTGGGTTCCCGGGGTGGCCGGCCAACCCGGTCTGGATGGGAAGTTTGCGATGAGGAATTTGTTTGGAAGAACGCTTGCTGATTGCAAAATAGAAGACAAAGAGGTTCCAGGTACATATTCAGAAACGTACACAAATTTACAGATAGCTTTACATATATGATGATATGATACACATACACACACATTTTGGATGGTAGGGTCTCCGAATTGGGAGGGGGTCTGTCCTCAGATCTGCCAAGGTCGCTTACCAAACACAGAGCCAAGCTTCGCAGTCAGGTGCCAAAAAAAGGTGCAGGCTTTGAGGTACACGGAGATTCAACAAGAAGATGTTTCAACGTGGTTTGGTTTGGTGGTTCTATGCTTTTTTCTCTTCGACCTTTAAAGATCATAGTTCAAGTGGAAAATGAATGGCTGTGGTGTTATGAAAGGTAACGAATCTATTGTATCATTTAACCCCATTTTTCACTGAACCAATGGAAGGAAGGGTACTTCTTTAAACAGTAACTGCAAGCTACGAAGTAAACTAAGTGGTTGTTTGGTCTGTGATGACACCCAACTTTGGAAGGGTAGTTCATAGATGTTTTTTGTTGTAACCCCAACATGTAACCCCAGGGCCCCCAAAAAAGTGCCTGTAGGTGGGTAGGTGGGGTGGGATCAAAGTTCCAGAAGTATTTCGCATCGATAGCGAGGGGATTTTTTTTCCTCCTTCAGAGTCCATTGCTAGTCTTAGACCCAATCTCTCATGGCGTTTCCGCATCTCTTCTTTCGGAGGGAGTCCTTCTGGAGCTCTACTTCTGCAAAGTAATGATGCTCAGATGTGTTTTTTTTTGGGTTGATTTTTTGGAGGTGGGCAAGGTAGAAGGGATTTTATATAGAGCCATTTTTGGTGGTCAATCATGGTTTGGCTATGCCAGATGACTGGTTTTTCATGGTGGATGACTGGTTGAAGATTGAGCAAAAATTCCAGGAGTTGGAGGTGCCAAAAATAGCAAGAAACACATCCCACGAGATTTGCCATACAGTGCATGCCACAGTTTCAACTACCCTCCGGTAAACTAACATGGCAATGGAAAATCCTCATTTCATGTAGGAAATACATCTTCCAATATTTTCCATTGCTATGTTAGTTTACCAGGGGGTACCATTTTTTTGCGTTTTTTTGGAACAGTTTTTGAGGAGAAGTAGTGTGTTTTGGATGAGGACACCTTCCCCCCCCCTAAGTTGCTACTTCCAATTCAACTTCTTATCCAACGAAGTCCAAGCAACCCAAGCTGACAGAATTTGATCCTTTTCATTGTCTCATTGTAATCTACCATGAATCCAAAATATCTTACAGTGCTCGACCCGAAACATTTTTAAACATGTAAGCCGCAATATGCAGCAATACTTGGATGGTTTTTCCACCGGAAAAATGTGAACTTTTGATGCCCAAGGGATTTTCAAAGATTGAATAATCTGGCAGTTTTTCTCTATTTTTAATCCTGAGCACATGGAAGCAAAGCATAACTCACATTTTCATGGCCAGATCTTTCAGAAAATCAACTCCAAAAATATGACTAGATCAATTTCCTTCAGATTTATAGAGATGCGCCCAAAAATCGCAGGTGGGCATGAATGGCATGAATCTTCCCATTACATTACATGTTTTTGGAAAACGGGTTTTTTCGAAGCCGGTTGAAATGATTCCTCCCTGAAGGCCTGGCTTCTTTACAGCAACGTGCCAAGGAACACTTTCAAGGTGCGTTTCTTTGGGAAGAAACGGGGCGAGTTTTTTTTTCCCCAAATAGCTTCAGGTTTTCGGGGTTCTTACTTCAAGTACAGGGGTCGATGCTGGTGTAATGATGTATCTTGCGGCCTGGTGTTGGAAAAGCATGCTGCAAGTCTTTTAAATTGCATGATATTTGTTTGTTTTCCCCTTCCCCACATTGAATGGTGTATAAATATATACACCCTGGAAGATTAACATGGAACCTGAGAATACACCTCTGGAAGAGGAAAATCATCGTCCAAACCATCTTTTTCAGGTTCTATATTAATCTTCGGGGGTGTATATATAATTGATTACTCCCCAAAGTTATATAACCCAGAATGAAGGTTTGGAAGATGATTTTTTTCGCCAATCCCAGGGTGGACCTGAAAGAGACGTTTCGCATGAAACATGGACTGATTTATAGAACAAGCAGTGTTTGCAGTTTGATTCTAACATAAGATTTTAGATTGAAACTTTAAAGAGGTATAGCTACATGTATTTATATATATATATATTAAATGCATATGGACATAGATCAGATCAAAATAAAGTCAAGGATGCTTTTATGGATGATATATCAATAGACATGCGCTACGAGCAATAATATTTCCCAATACCACTACTAACCAGATATGGATATAAGTGATTTTCCTGCCATGATTTTTTTCTGGGATATGTTCATACCAATTGCAACTTGGCCCGGCCCCAAAAAGCATGGCAAAACACAGAGATGAATCTTGGGATGCTATATAGTTTGGCAGCCCCAAGTAGGATGCTGGCTCAGCAATCCACGAGTATTATGGTACATTTTTAGGTATATATACACTATTTCAAACAAAACCTAGAGCTTGATCCCCAAACTTAAGCCTCACTTCTCATCCTGGCAGGGTGTTGGGGGTTGCCCTTGTTGACTCAATAATTCAACGATAGATCGATGGAAAGCTCGTGAGGCACCAAACTCACCCCCTAAACCTCCACCAAGGTTCAGTTCCAACCAAGGAAGGTATGCTTTTTACCGCCTGCTTGTCACTTGGCTCTGGAGGAGTTTCTTCCCCCCGTGAGGCAACTGACTTCCAAAGGTTGAGAAAATTTCACCCCACCGAAAAAACTAAGATGACTGGCTGGGAAAAACACCAACATTTTGAATAGGATATACATCTTCATCCATGGTTGTTTTTTCATTGTCATGGTTCGCTTTTTGGGTGAGTAAATGGCACAGCTTGTCAACCCCCATAGCTTCAGATTTTTTTTCACACCTGGGCCGAAATTGAAATTTTGATCAGGGAGGGGCCAGTGGATTTGGGTGCGAAATAAATGTGAAACATACCCATTCCCTGGGTTTGTCCAAGATCAAACAAGGATAAACAAAGAATGGTCTTCAGGATGATTCAATGGATCCAGTATTCCCTACTACCAATGGGCAAAGTTTGGTCGGCTTGGACTTCCTGGGCCTTCGTTTTGGAAAAACATCTTTTGGCTCTTTTTCAAATGTTTTTTATTTTCGCCGGAAAACATGTGCGGATTATGAAGATGTGTTACTCTTCATACCTTGAGCCGAACCTTGCTTTCCATCACAGATAACTGATCATGACTGCCCCAAAAAATCCTTCCTTTCAAATGATGTTGACACTTGTTGTGAAATGAAAGAACCTCCACCCCGAAACCCGTGATTTAGCAGGGGCAATCTGTCAAAAATGACTTGACATTAAACATTTGAAGGTGTCGTGTTGCAAAGAGGGCATGTTTTCAACATAGTTCTTTATAAGGCTGTTGCTCAACCTTTGTCATTCCCTAAATGGGTAGGTGGAAGTACCAAAAAACATGCTTCCAGTTGGCACAAAGGTTTACTCCACCGAAAACCAACACATGGAACACCACAAAATCAGCCCCTTTTCAAAAGGAAAGTCATCTTTCCAAATCTGGATCTTTTGGTTCCATGTTGGTTTTTCTGGGGAGAATATTTTACTGCTCCTCAATTTCAGCCATGTGGAGATTTTCTTGTTTTTCATAGCGTTAGCCAGGTTTCAACCTAACATGTCTTCATATAGATTCGCATAAAACGCCACCCTCTCACAACCCTACCTTTCTGCGAAAATTGGGTATCTAAAATGACCCCGTTAGGGAATAGACCTATGGGCTACGGCTACGGGAAATATACACGGTGTTTTTTTCCATGAAAAAACCCGGTAGCAAGGTGGGTTGGTTTGATCAGGTAGGTTCGCCGTTTTTTTATTTAACGTTAAACTGTGGTCATTGACTCGACCAAGCCTTCTTGTGACTTTGGCTTTTAAATCCCAAGGTGATGGTTGTGATGGACCCTCTCTGAAATCATTGCAGATTTTTTAGTGTGAAGCAAGTGTCGGACATTTCACTTTGTTGGTCCAAGAGACCAAGACCAAAGAATGGGTGGGTTTTTTGAGATGACATCCATGCAAAAGGATTCCTTATAGTACCCATGGGCAAAAGTTTGGTTGGGGTCCTTGGAGTTCCTGGCATTTTATTCGTATCCTTTGTGTCAGCAACAAATCTCAGGGTGGCTGGCATTATGGTCTGGAGCCTCATTGCGATGGGGGATGGCCAGGGGGACAGGGGGCTCGTGTTCCTTTTGCCAATCTGCACTCATTAAACTTGGGTCCAACGAAGTCCAACCCATGTTGGCAACTCCTTAAGTTTCTCAACAGAAGTTGGCTGCCGGAGATTTTTTCAGAGCCCACCGTGTGGTCTGTTGTTTGTTCTTGCGGGTAAAATACTTCGCTTCTTCAAGCAGTTGGGATGTTTTTACCCACATTTTCCCATTGAGACCCTGATTAATTCTTTCAATCCGCACCAAGGGCTCGGAGGTGGTCTTTTGAGGATCAATGGCACAAAAAATCTACCCCTTCCCCCCTTGATGTGGGGTGACGCCTGGAAATGTTCCTTCCTTTGTCCCAAGTGTGGATCTCTTCTAAAAAGGAATCTTTCCCAGAATGCCTTGGAATTAATTTCTATTCGAAGGCTTTGGAACTGTACCCCCCCCACCCAGAAACCGTCACCCACGAGGATTATTTCATTTTTAAGGCTCCGAAATCCCAAACTATATATACCTTCATTTGTGACGATTGCATCCTGGGTGGGGGTAGACCGAATGAATGCTACATGTACGTATTACCCCCGAGGTGTTGATTTTTTTGGGAAATTTTGGTTGGACCCTGAAACTGAACGCGAGTTGCTTTTTGTTTTTTTTGCGTTCGGAAAAATCCCGGAAGAAAAATCATGGGAACGTAAGGGTACCCCAATGCCACCCCAGGGGTCATTAAACACCACCCATTTGAGAGGGAATCAAAGTTGATGCAAATCTATCCCTTGAGGGATTTCTCTCAATAAAAAGGTACTTTCTTTGGGTTTGTTTTATGTCATAGAACGAACCCCTGTCTTTCTTGGTGAAGAAAAAATCATGAACAATTTCAGGGGCTTCCCCAACCTCTGGGGAGGTTCCCGGGTCCCTGGGCGATTCCCGCTGGAGGTCGTGGCCGTTGGCCTTGCGATGGTGTATCAAGTGTCAGCCCCCCGACGCACCTTGCACGCTCGAGGTAGGGCTTTCTGGAAAAAGATGTTGGAGTTTTGGAGCTCCAGGGGTGTCGGGTTCGAGAATTCATTGGACCCTCCTTTCGCCTCGCAGGGGTTTTGGGAGCTCCCCAGTGAATGAGATCCAAGGGTTAAAACAGCTCATTTGTTATGATGAAACGCCCTGAAAGACTGTCAGACTTTTTGTGGAGTGGTTGGCCAAATGTCTTCTTTGCTCTGTTTTTTTTGATTAGGAGATTCCCAACCGAAAAGTAAAAAAGACCCAGCCACATGTTATTTTTTCTGTTTTTTTTTGTGTTTCGATCAAACAACCAACAAACAACCATTCGCATGAATGCCCCCAGAGTGATGCTTTTATTTATTTTAATGGTTTTGTTTCCCCAACAAAATAGTTACGAGTTATGAGTTAATAACACTACAATATGTCTCCCGTTCAAACCCAACAACTAAATAAAAATGTTTCATAACAGTCACCATCAACACAAAAATTTCCCCCCAACAAAAACCATATACGTAGTTATACCATGTTGTATATCATTTCTCCTAAGAAAACCCCTCCCCCAATTTCCCATGGGACTTAACTGACCGCCCGGGGGGCGCCCCAAAAACAGGCCCCATCCGCGGCGCCACAGAGGAGGGCGGCGATGCCGCGGCGTCCTTGACGGCCGCCGAGGTTTCAGCCATGTCCACGGCGGAGGTAGGTGGAGGCGTGGGGCGGGGTTTTGGGGAACTTGAGATTCCAACTTGAAGGGGTTATGTTTATTTTTTTTGGTGGGAGATAATTATATTAGTTGTTTTTGTTTTGAGAAACTAGAGGTGGGGTGGTTGAAGAAAGCATTTTTTATGTTCACCGGAAACCCTTGAGGAGATGATCCAAGTTTCACTTTCACGATTTTTTCAAATGGGTTGAAGCCACCAACTAGTTTGATTTTTTTCCCACTCTTTTTGTCTTTTTTTTTTGGGGGGGGGTTGGGATTGGGGAATTGTTGGGACGTGTGTTTTCGAATGGATCGGAAAAAGCCTGGTTTTTGGCTTCCAAAAAGCTAAGAAAAGGTCTCAAGAACAGAAAAATGTCTCAATTTGGTTGTCCGAATTCTGGCAAAAACACAAAAAAAACTCCCAAACCTTTTGATTGGCGGGAACAAAGAGTTTTTTTTTGGCAGATTTTATCTTGTCCTTTTTCCAAGCCAGCATGCCAGGCATGCGCAAACCCAAACCTGCTTGCTGCTGAAAGCTTCGTGCAGCAGCGAGGGGGTACAAAGTCAACTGAGAAAATGTTCGTTTGCTTGAAAAAAAGTTTGAGAGTTTGAGTGGGGGTGGGGGGGAGGGTTTTCAGACAATTTTAGGATGATTCTTTTTGTTCCTTGAAAACACTTTTTGGTTGGTTATCTTTTTTCTAGTTTTTTTGTGACAGCATTGAATCCTGTGAATTTCAGTGGAATTTTCTTTGACATTGACAAACCTTTACCCTGGAATTACTGTAGTAACTTGAATTTCGCACCAAGGGTATTTTTTTGGTGACTTTTTTTTTGTTGCCAAGAAATTAATTCCTGTGAAAATTCACCAAATGTTCAATGGTGTTTTTTTGAGGTTCCAGAACAGGGTGGTAGGGATCATATAACCCGGTGATATGCTACCTCCAATCACTTACACTCCGGCAAACTAACATAGCTGGCTGGAAAATCCACCAGTTGTAGATTCGTATTCCGGGGGAAAAGGTTGGAAATTTCCATTGCCATGTCAGATTGCGGGAGTATAAGCCAAATGCAGGCACATAGACATACCTTGAGAATGCTCTCTTCCATTCAGGTTTACCCAAAAATCCCTATATGTATTGCCTCTTGGAAAAGGTCGGAAATTTCCAGCCAGTCATGAGGGGTACCAGAACCCAGAAAAAAACCATTGATTTGTCACCTTCCCAAAAGGAAAGGATCATCTCCCAACCATAAATTTTTCAGGGGTTAGTATTAACTCGCTGAAAAAACAACTTCGGGGGTACTACCAGAACCCAGAAAAATCCATTCCTTAGGGATCCAATCACCTTCTCAGAATGGTAATGGAACCTAAATACCTTTCTAAGGAGGTGATTATACACCCCAATCATCATCTGAGAAGGTGATTGGATCCTTAGGGATTGAAATTTTGCCAGATAAAATCCATGCCGCATCGCTGCCATTTCCGAATGCGGTGAACAGCATCGCCTGAGCTCAGCGATGCCGCGATGCCTTGTTCGCTGACCGTACCGTCCTTTTGGCTGCGCTTTAAGGGAACCGAATCTGTTTTTGGGGGGTGGTTGGAAGGGTGCTAAATATGGATTTCGAGGGTTTTTTGGGGGCGTTTTTGGTTTGTCTGTGTGAGGTTTCGTGGGGGGGGGGTTTGTTTGTGTTTGCTTTATTTATTTTTGCTTTTTCTTTGTTTTGGGTTATTTATTTTGATTGGTTGGTTTTGAGTCTTTATTGGGTTGGTTTTGGTAAGTTGATGCTTGGTGACAGCGGCTTGCAATTCGGGCTTTGGTTGAGAGTCGAGAGTCTGAGATTCGTTGAGCTGCAAGCAATTTTTTCCAGACCTTTTCTCTAAGGGAACAGCAGGGATCATGAAAAAAATACCCATGGAAGGATCAAACTTGATGCACATCTATGCCATAGTTGAAAGGTTTCCCCATTGTTTGGGTTGGTAACATAATGACCCGATGAACAAACAATTGAACAAAACTGCTTTCCGGTGAAGCACACAAAGCCAACCTGGCATTCTTTTCGCAGAAACAAAATTGGAGAAGAGTCACCAATTTTCGGAAGAGTGCAATGGTGAAAAATTGGGGTCTCAAAATAGTGGCTCTTTTCCAGGGAAATTTGCTACTAGAATGAATCATTTCTACAAAATACATTCGAGTACCCTTTCATCTCCAAGAATGGCGAGATGGGATTTTCCTCCATCTTTTGAGACTTTTCCAACTTTTGAAAGAAACACCGTCGAGCCCCTCATTCCCTGGAAAAATCAGCTAAAAACCCAGCGCTGGAATCGTCGCGAATCCGCAAAATATGCCCAAATCCAGAATTTCAAGCTGTGTCCAAATTCGCTGAGGTCGTCTCATGATCAATCTGCTGTTCCCAGTGGGGGCCCTCCAAAGATGCTGGTTTTGGTTGAACAGGAGTCATGAAATTCCCATTTTTTTGGGGAACCGCATGCAAATCTATCGTATTTTTGAGGGATTTCCCTGATATGGTATTAAGATGCCCCCTCTTGAAAACCTCAGAATTGGCGGGACATTTTTTTTGGGGGGAACCGCATGCAGCCCTCGGACTTGGCGTACAGGCGGTGAAAAAATCATCCGAAAAATGACTCAATGGTCCTGTATCCGAAGATACAGGTCATGAATCGTGAGCTAAAAGGTATAAAGTCTGAAAAAAAAACAAATCCATGCGAATCCTCCCTTTCAACAAACCCTATGAAGCTATGAATCATTCCCACCCAAAAAATGGTCAGAATTCCACAAAAAAAGACACATTACAATTCTTTGTGCCCATTTTTGGGATGGTTTTCAAAGGTTGTTGGTGATCTCCAACTAGACCTCGGGGGATCAAAGGGTCTCGAATAGAATCACCTGGACAACTGGTTGGGCCGCGCGCCTAAACCCCCCTGGCCCAAAAGGCAGTCGTCGTCCTGAGCATCTTGACACCCATTGAAGGTGCGGGACAGGCGCCAGTGAAACGAAAAAAACTCGGGGATTTCCGGCTTCGGAAAAGATACGAAAAAACCCCTCGCAAAACAGCGGTAGTACCAGTCCGCGACAAAAAAATCATGGCATTTTTTTTTTGGGAAAAAAATCCTGCAAGATTCTTCGCAATGATTTGGACCGGACTGGTAGACCCCCTTTTGTCTGATCAAAAAACACAGAGCCAAATGTAAAAATCCACCTGCCGAAGTTATGAATGCAAAAATCCACACCTTTTCTTTTGAAAGCATATTCCACTCCGGCAAAGAGCAAGCCATTTCAATGATTTAGGAACTTTCAGCGAATCGTTGATGTCATTGCTGAACGGTAACCGTGGAGTCCACCTTTACAGCAAGCCGTTGAGCTGGCTTGAACAAGGGCGAGGGTTGGAATAGGGATCATGCAATTATCAACCTTTTTTTTTCGGGATGCAAAAATGGATGCAAATGCCATCATTTTTGGAAGGATTTTTTACCTGGGTTTAGACAGTGACATTGTTTGAGTTTGGGTTGGTAAAACTATTGATAGAAGAAATCCTTGCACCACTTGATTTGTTGGTAATGCTGTCTGTTATAACGACCCCTGTTTGTTTCAGTTCTTTCCCAGATTTGCTCAGGATGACTGTCATCCGAACTTCGTGAGTGAGGCGATGGGCGGTTGGAACAACTGGGGGCCAAATAGACGAAAATTTCCAGTCCACTGATCTTGGGGATTTTTTTTTGGTGAGAGCGAGCATTCCAAAGTTGATACATTTTTCCCTAAAGCGAACAACATAGTCAGCTAAAGGGAGGCCTTTTGATAGGCAAAAGGATCGTCTTCCAACTTCAATTATTCAGGGTTTTTTTGGCTGCTAGTTTCAGGGAATGCATTTCTTTACCGCTGCCAAATCAGGACACAGCCGAAGTGGTCTTCTTGCAAACAGCTCTGGTGACACAGCCGTGGGGGAGCTCAATTGACCTGAACTGAGTCATCAAATTGGGTATAACTGCTCGTCTTGGGGGTGGGTCTGGGTACAAAAAACGTGGGGGCCCGGGTTGGGAGGGGAAAAACCAATGATCAAAGGCTGGGGCTGGGAGGCTTCTGGGGTTTTGGTGGGTGAATGCCCAGTCTCTCATATCCACCCAAACAAACCATATATTCACTACCCCCTCATGTTATGAAGGGGATATTCTTTAAACTTAAAGTTTCGTAATACATGTCACATTCCTCTCCAAGCTTTTTTTTCAAGCTTGTGAAATTTCCTGCCCAAAAAAAAATACCCATGGGAACATTCACGCCTTTTCCCGAAACGGCATTAAGGTCAAAGAAGAACGGTTCAGAGGTGCTTTCGGTGCTAGAACTGCAGGCCGGGCACTACCTTTTCGGTGGAATGTTTTTTGACAAAACTGATGGCCTCCATTTTACCAGGGGAGGTTGCCGGAGGATGATGACATGACCCCATGCTTTTAAACAGACTCTCTTTTGTTGTTTTTTTCTGGAGGAATTTTGAGACTGCCCAAGATTTTCGATCCCCTGATTGGTTGGAAATTGTGGGGATGGTTTATAATTGTAGAGAAGTTTTTGATTCCCAACTTGGAAAAGTTTGGTTGGACATGTCCGAGCTTGTAAACCATGAAATACCCCTGAAAACTAACCACCATTTTCAAAAGGAAATACATCGACTCATTCACGGTGGATTTTCCATTGTCATCTCAGTTTTCGGGGAGTAATGAATGATGAGTCAAGATTGCCTCCCCGGGTTGGTATTTTCCGATGTTCCAGACTCCTCAAGGACATGATGGTAAAAATCTTCGGGTCAACAAGACTTCAATCGGTTTCGCTGGTCAAACGAAGCACGCAAAATCCGTCTTAAGTTGTTTTGAGAAGCGTCCTTTCAAAATAGTGGAAAGACCTGACTTTCTGAATTTCCAATTTTACACGCCCCCCCAAAATATTTTGATTGCTTCAACATGATCCTTCCTTGTTTTTTTTGCATGAGTATTTTTTCAGGTTGCCATTTTTTCCCCTGCCATTTCTGGAGGTTTGTTTTTGCAATATTTCGCCACATCGCAGGCAAGGCAACTTCTTAAGAATGGATCTTCTTCCTCCTCCATCGTTCCGGCCCTGGACGCTGGGGAAGTTCTGAGCTTCACCATCCCATTGGATGAATGGATGGTATGGTTGATGGAAGAACTCCCCAACAACCACCTGGGATGGTGCTAAAAACCCTGTAAATACTGAGATAAACTATCAACCTCAACTGGTTAGCTGGATTTCTTCCATCAACAGTATGTTTACCTACATTTGCTTGATTTCTATGGATCCTATGGCCATTGCATGGTCGCATTTTCCAGCCCCCAAAACAAACGGTTGAAAACACCATGTCACTATGTTCTTTTTCTCGAAACAACATTTGGGACTCAGACATCTACACCCCGAAAAACCTGCAGGTGACGACTTTTAGTTGTGACATTTTTTTGTGAAAATCAAGACGTATTTTTTCATCAAGTTTGTGAAAGGATTTTCCCTTTTACTTGGCAACTTAACTCTTGATGTCCAGATATTTTTGGGAGGAGTAGCTGGGAAATTTAGAGAGTCTAGAAGGTACATGCTGCCACTTTTCTGTAATTCTTTGGTCTCCTTTGATATGATTTGTCTGGGATATTTAGCCACCTTAAGTCGATGTGTGTGCGTCGGGTGTCGGCAATTTCACCTCGAGCAACAACTTGAAAGAAGTTGAATCCATTTTGATCCCCTATTGGATTTATTAAACTAAAACATGCTCTCACGGGATCTGTAAGTCTTTTGACGGCAGATGTGTTTTTTTTTCAAATCTCGCCAATCTTAGAGGAATTTATTGTTCAAGGTCTGGGGGAAAAAAGATTCGAAGATTGTGGCAACTTGGGCGTTTGGGCTTTGAACATCAATTTTTTCAAGTTCATTGTAGGCTGGTGGGCTTAAAAGGGATCCTCAATCTTTTCCCCACTTGTTGGGACCTGCTCAGTGGCAAGCAACGTCAAGTTTTGGCTGTTTTTTTGTTTCATGAGTGCTTATCAATATCCATGGTTTAAATGGGCAGAAAACCCCAAAAAATTAACCCCCCAGGATCTTTTTTCATAAAGAGGCAATTGCTTGGTTTGGTTCGTTTTTTTTTTGTACACGGAACTCGTACCGTAAGTAGCTTCTATAGTACTGAAGCAACCCTTGGTGTTTCTCGTTGGATTGCTCTGAACTTGAGGTGTTATTGGTGGTCATTGTGGTGCTGCTCTTTATGATCCCAGTGATCGTTTATTTGGTCTCCGCTCCTTGAAGAAAACAAAAAAACACACAAAGGCTGTGGGACAGGTGATCTGATCGTTACCTCATTTAACCGTGGTTCCAAGGGTCACCTTAATTCATCATGCCAAAAAAGGGCACTGCCTCGCAGAATTGCCAGGGGTGGTCCATTTTTGGTGGATCCTCATCCCCCATTTTTGGTAAAATTCAAGGTGACTTGACCCAAGAGACTTGAAGATCCTCTCCATTTTGGGATAGCCAAATCCTGTTTCTTCATTTTTGTCATTTTCCTAACAAGTGTGGTGACTCGAAAACTTCCCCAAAACCATACGTCAACTGGTTGCTGTTGGATTTCTACCTTCCAAAACACCACCGAGGAGAGTAGCCATGGTGCCGGGACTCAAATGACGATTTCGAACGGTGTGGTGAAGTATGACCTGGTAGGAAGCTGAAGAAAACCTAAAGAACAATAAAGAACAAACATTGCAACTTCCCAGCCCGGCAAGTGTATATCATTAGGTTGGTTTGTTGGAAAGGTCTGGGTGCAAGAGATCTTTTTTTTATTTTTTCGGGGAAACCTTGGTGAGATGTTAGGGATTCACTTTTTCTTTTTTTGTTTATGAACTTTATCTGTATCATTTATCACCAGATTCTTAGTGCTTTAGTTGCTGCATCATGATGTTTTTTTGGGATTCCCTAAGGTATTTTCCCTCAAATATGGCAAAACCTGCATTTCTTTGCCCCCTTTGTTTGGGCTGATTCGTCTTGGTCGCATGAAGTATGCGGTGGATGTCTCACCGAGTGATGAATCAACGGAGTGGCGATGTTGCGATCATCTTTCACGAAACTGTTGGAGTACTTGAAGTGATTTCGATACAAAATGATGTTTGATGCCATTTCAGGATGATTTGACTTATACAAGTAAAAAGGAAGCTTCTCAACATGAGGGAACACCTCAAGTTCCGCACACACAGTATTTATGTATATTGCAAATAGGAAAGCAACAGATATTTATTCTAAAGGCTTCAAACACGTGTGAAAAAAAACAACCATAGAATAGAATCACCACAGCTTCTAGATTCTAGATGCCTCAAATAATGGAGACGCTGAAGGTGGGGATGCCTTTCTGTTAAATGTTCCAGAGAGGTGCTCTCTAGCTTCATTGCAGGTACTTGATTTTTTTCTGGAGTGAGTGCAGGCTACCTGAATTTCCCAGCTTTTGTTTTGAAAAGTTACCTTCTATTTTGTTTCATTAGTAGACTTCGATGATTTCCAAGTTTTTGGAAGGTACCTCAAATGGAGACCACTCCAAAAAAAAAAACATAGCCGTAGCCGACTCTAAAACGTGCCGGTATGGCTTTTTTGAAAAGACACTTTGATTGACTAGAAAAAGTCAACTTATTCCCAGGACTTCCTAAAAAAGAGACACGCTCCAGGTGATTCAAAGTGCCCTTTTCATCCCCTAGTTGGAGGTCACTTAACCCCTTGAAAGGGTCACGTTTTCACCATTCCAAAAAGGTCACGACTTGAATCACCAGGCTTTCATCCAACCCTTTGTTTTTTTAAAGAAAAAAACGCGACAAGGGACCTATGGGTGGCATGAATAGGGCAGGTGGGCTCCCTTTTTGGAGGGAAAATTCCAAATCGACCAAACATCATCCCCTGATGCCACCCCCCAAGAAAAAGGGGATTTCTACCAACACATCTTATGTTCTTTTTTTTTTTGGGGGGGGGTGTTGCTTCGAAAAAAGGGCATTTAAAGTAAGGTGGTACACCTTTAGATTCCCATGAAAATAAAAAAACGCATGAATCTTGTGTTGTTTTATGTTTTGTTTTTTTTGGCTGGATCCAAAATCCCCCCAACAAAACAAATCTGCTGCTCCGACTTGGAAGCCGCCGGTGCATGTTGGCTGCCTCACGTGACCGAGGCGCAGGGAATCGCCTCTTAGAGACATCAGGAGCCAAAGGACGAGAGGTGTGGAGGGGGTTGGCAACCGGGTTAAGCCAAGTTGAAGCCAAGTTGATGGAAGGCCTTTTCAACACTCACTCTTCCCTGTTTTTGGAAAATCTGCTCTAAAACCGCCGGTTAGTTGGTTGGTTCTTTTTAAGAGTTTGGAGTTGAGTTTTTGTGTTGCATGGATTTCATGTGTGGGAAAAAATCGCCGAATAGCAAGACAGCTTTGGTGTGACGTGTTTTGAAGCAAAAATAGACTGAAAGCATTCTGCAAACTTATGTTTTCTTTCCTGTGAAGAACATCTTCGAATAGACAAGTTGCACACCCTTTTTTCTTTTGGGATTGGGTAGGATTTTTGTGAAAAAACATCTCGTGGAAAGAGGTGGCTTACCCCATTTGACTGAAATATCTCCACTTATCCATTTTTTTATAAGACCGTTTACCGTAGTTATATGCATAGTTAGGCAAAAAAAAATGGGGGGAAGTGATATCTCACTGGTATAAGGATCGTAGGGGAAAACCCCACTTTGTCTCGCCCCAGACACCTGGCACCTCACGACCCGGTTCGCAGCGTTTTCTGCGCACGCCTGGGGCAGGCAGGTTGGGGAACGGGAAGAATCCAACATCAAGAGATGTTTAAATGCTGAATGTATGGCCTTCAAGACAGAAAAAAATCTCAAATTTGAGCAAAACAACAAAGTTTTTTAGGGGTCCAAAGATTCAACGGATTACGCTGGATTAAAGAAATGAAAACTACCCTCAAAAGTCAAGGATGGAGTATGAAATCATTTCGTTTGGTCAAGTTAAAGACATTTCTACAAGTCCAACCCAGTATCATTTCATACTTGGAGGATCATCCCAGGCCTTGTAAGTGGTTAGTAACCATGGTTTATAAGTCCCCTGAGGATCGGGTTGTGGGACCCCTTCCAAATGGCCTAGATAAATAGCTTATGAATCGGGCTTTGGCAAAGACTTTTCGTGCGGATGCGAAACAAAATCACTAGATATATATAATCACAAAAATAAAATTATGACTAATTAAACCCTAACGGATGGTGAATTGACACCCTTTAGGAACCATTTGGCACCCCTTTGAAGGTGCTTATATATAGATATGTAATTATATAGATATTTTAATTTTTTGATAGAAGACATTCTTTAATAGAAAAGATCTTTTTACATATAATAATGTGAATTTTCTTCCTAAACTTTTAAGGCTCCATTTTTGTGTCGAAAAATTCGGTCGTGCAGTCGGGCAGGTTCACAACGCATGTCGGTGGATCAGGTGGGATGCCAGATGTCCATCGTCACTGCGGGGGGGTATTTCGCTGGGGGGAATTTTTCAGGGAGGAAGAAATTGCCAAAAAAAACAAAGGTTCCCGGGAGGATATACCATAACTTTACATCAGGGATTTTTTACGGATCATTTTCAATGGTTCCCGGGAGGATATACCATAACTTTACATCAGGGAGTTTCACGGATCATCTTCAATGGTTCCTGGGAGGATATACCATAACTTTACATCAGGGAGTTTCACGGATCATGAAATATCATGGAAATTAAACTTTGTTTGTCAGATTACTGGCCCCGTTTTTTGTTGGGGGGAGGCGGAGGGATTTTTTTGAAATAAAAGATGCACCATGAGACGATGAAGTTTGAAACCAGCACTGTTGTTAAAAAAGAAAATATAATATATGAGATGGAAGGTGAGGGTTTATTAGAAAAATAACAAAGCACCGGAAACCATGTTCCTGATTTCTGGAAACCTCTAACCATGCCATCTTGACCCTTCAGATAGGACGACTTCATGTGCTTACAATGTTTCTGATTGGGTGTGCACAGGAAAAAAAAACCTAAACACTCCGTGTCGACAGGGAGTTTTGCCTCCCACAGCAGCGGCGGGGTACTCGCCATCTGATGGACCACCAGTCATTTGCCACTTGGCACTGTTTCAACACGTAGATGAAATCGAGGTGAATAGTGGAACACTTCAGCACCCTGGTTGATGGAAAAAAATGTGGAGGGGCTGCACGTAATTCCACAACCATTTTGGATACTTCTTACTTGAATTTTGGGGAACATGTTTCACTCTTTTCCTCAATTTTACTGTATAGCGCGATGTTTTTCATCTCACAGTTGACCCATTTTGGGAATCTCTGCAAACAAACCCAATTATTTGGCAATTTTTGATAGGGTAAAAAAAACATGTTTTTTCCATAAGGCTGCAAAATTGGATGATTTCTGGGATATGATTATGTAAAAAATATGTACATGATTCGGGGGCCCTACTGCTGAATTCTGCGGTTCACCCAAATGGGTTTTTTAAACAATAAGGATACCGAAGGGACCTTGAGATCAACCGAGCTAACAGCTAGCGGGATTTTTTTGTCCAGAAACTCCAGGTCCAACGTTGGTGATAGGATGATTCATCCTATCAGTTGGAAAATTCGGTAGAATCCTTATGAAATTCTGTGAAACTCGAAAGTAGATAGGGGATGACATAGCCAATCAGGATTTCATGGAATGTCATAAGGGCTTAGTTCATGTTGCTCACCTAGAAACTTTGGATTTTCTACTACACTACACTTTGGGCAGATAATCTTAAATTTTGATTATATTTTAGTACTTTTCTTTTCCAAAAAAAGGTTTCAACAATTAACATGATATTAGTTATGAACAATTATACACCCCGGACATTTAACAGCTTATATAATTGCTTGAAAATTAGGTGGGTGTCCCACAAAAAAGGGAAGCCAAAAAGATCGAAATTTCCAGTCGGTCAACTCGCTGTTAAAATTTAACGGATCGAGGTCGGGAGCTCGTGTTGCCCGAGACGGAAGCACGGTTTCTGATCGATGCGGCCAGTTTGGACGTCCCAAAGAGTTTGGTGTCGGTCCCGGTGTTTGTCCGGTTGGAGGATCATCTACAAAAGGTTGGTTGTTTGGAAGTGGTTCGTATAGCATTGTTGGTAAAGTCTCCCCTAAGTGGCTGGGGTTGTGTTTTTTTTCTTCCAAATGGCCTTTTTACGGCTTATACATGGGGGTTAATCACTTACTGACTGGGATGATCCTCCACGTAGATCGGGTGTAAATGGAGGTGATCCGAATATAACATGGGGGGGTTGTAATTGATGGGGCAAAGTTAACATAGATACCAAGAATTACCATGCTTTAGAGGAGTTAACAGTTTGACACCGCCATTTCGCCCCTGAAAAAGGATGGTTGGAAGACGATCCTTTCCTTTTCAAATGGTCCCGTTTTTGGGGAGACTTAGATTGGCCGCACCCTCAGTCACGTAGAGGTTTTCATGATCTCTGAGGGGAGGAATGATCAATTTTGGACCAACCTTGAATCTTCTAGGTGGGTTTCAAGATCCAATTCAATTTGACTATATAGATCTTTTTCTAAATGGGTTGCGATCACCAACTAGAAGATTATTTTGTAACATTCATCGATATTCAAGCCCCAAACTAAAGAGTTTTTTTTTCCAGTTTCTTCTCTTTTTTGCCTTGGCCCAAACAAAAAACATAGACACCGAGTATGACCCCAGGTCTACGTGCGGGTGCTTCCGCCAAAGTGGTCACCATCCTGGGAGGTTCAGGCCGGCGGAGAAAACAGGAAAAACGCAACGTTTTTTTTTGCCAAACACCGGCTGCAACCATATGGGCTACCGTGGTTGGGTGGTGGTGATGTCCAATTCTTTTTTCTATATTTTTTTGGGCCCTTTTTGATGATTTTTTTTTGAAGATGTGTTCACCCTAAATCAAGATTTGGGGTCCAGATTTGTTCACCCATTTTGACTCTTGACCTCAATTCATATGTTTCTCCCGTAATCTGTAGGTTCAACCACCCTAAATCGACAGGATTTGGATCAAAAATCCTGAAGACTTAGATTCTAATCCTCCGGTCTGTGGCGTTTTCTGATCATTTTCGGCTTGTCATTTGAACACGTTGTTTTCCACAGGTTTGTTTGGGGCCAAACCCGGAAAAACACCGGGGGGTTGGAAAGCTTGAAAATCAACCGAAAGGCCGGCAACCATTGCTTGTAGCATACATGCAGGCTTGGGGGATGAATGGTGAAGATTTGGGGTTGATCAGTTGATCCACCGGGGGATTTATTCTCCAAAGGAATCCATGGGAACTTCCATGCCTTTGAAAAAAGCGGGTGGAAAATCTATATATTATATATCCCATACCATTACCATGGGACTGGTAGGTATATTTACTTACCCGACATGGGACTGGTTGATTTTTATGGGTTTCATGTTCGTAAATATATATACCAGTCCCATGGATGCTATGGGTTTTTAAGCTGAAGGCTGTTTTCAGGATTTTTGTTGGTACCAGATTCGTTACTCCAAATCTACCATGGGGATTCATAGAGCATTTGCTTGAGACATAGGAAAAATCTGGACTGTCATGTTTATTCCGGAGTTTGCCCACAAAAATGGATTGAGGAACTAGGGATTGATCAATCATATTTTAATCATGGATACAAATCAAAGGTGATACTTGTTTTTTAATCACGCTACTGGGTACACGAAAACCACTCGGTTTTTTGTGCGGAAAGAAACAACAATAGTCCAAACCATCAACCCACCTAAATTGAGTGTTTACTTTAGTCCATGGGTGAACATTTTGCAACAAACATTGCCCCTTTCCTGGGAACGATCTGATATCCTTTTACTAAGGTATGTTTGAGTCGATGATGTTCCGAACTTCCCATTTTTCGTAGGATATGTATTTTTTTTTGAGGAGGGTACTTTTCAACCTTGATCCCAAACAAGGATGCAAACCGGCCATCCACTTTTTTCTTGGCGGCCAGTCTGGCCTTTTGCAAAACAGCCAGGGTTTGCCAATATGCCTCACTTTTAGGGATCTTTTTTTTGGGTTTTAAACGAATCATTTTTAGGGGCTTAAAAAAAAACCGGTAATTCACCTTTTTTTGTGATGTTTAAGGAGGACATATTGCAACCCGCGAACAAAATCGCAGGATCATGGACCAAAGGGTCGTCAACTTTGGCTACACTCCATGGGACAAAATTCCACTGTGCTCGACACACCACGCGCTGTGGTGGTGCCGGGTAGGCCCGGACGGGCAGGATTCCGTTGTCGATTCGGCATCTCCGGTGATTTTTCGAATAATTTGTTTGGGGGTGAAGTGGAAGATAGGCGAAGATATGAATCATTTTCATTTTGGTGATGGGTAAAGTATCCTTAAGGCATTAGGTGATTCCAGTTTCTTAATGAAATGGTTTTAAGATGTCGACTGTTCACTTTTTACGAAGTGATGTCTCCCCTCCAAGTGAGTGGAGATTTAAACATTTGACATTTCGTTAGGAACGCCAAAAAAGAATCGATTCTTCCGGGTGTGTGGCCCCCCAGAAACAGTGGCAAATGAAGGTTTCTAGGGATTCCCTACTAAAAAGTACTAATCTCCGGTGGTCACTGGCATCCCGGGAGGGTCCCGGCCAACTTGAAGCCCTGGTTTTTTTCACTGGTCACTTTCTTTACCCCCCAACAAGAAAGGAGATGTGAAAACAACCTCGAGTGAGTTTAAACATGCAGGTATTTTCATGTTGTATTTGAAAGGGTGAGCATCATTTCTGGCCAATTTTCTGGAAAAATCCTACATCACAAAGATGTGCAAGTGAGTGACGATATATGAATCACTATGAACTGATAAGACAATTGATTTTATGATATTGGACTTTAGTTGTACATCACCATGATCTACATTTTTTGATCGTATGTAGCATAAAGACACATTTTTTGTGCATTTACATCTACATGTATCTATAGATTTATATATACATCTTTAATATACCTCTTCATTTGCAACAAAAACCCATTAAAAAGAACCTCTTGAAAACGGGGTGTTGGAATGAAGCTCCCTTCTCCTCATCCGTGCCTCTCCTTTGCAGGTCCGCATCTAACTTTGAAGTGTATGATCGTGATTTGAAGCATGGGATCCCAGAATCGACTGCCCAACAAAAAAAACCTGCTCAACTACCCTCCCCGAAACTAACAGTTTTTTTCACCTGAAAATAGGCCATCCCAAAATGAAACAATCGTATTCCAACCATCCATTTTCATTTGCGAACTGTTAGTTTCAGGGAGGGCAGGTGGTGCCTTGAAAGGAAGGGAAGCGATTGATTTTGGGTGGTGAAACGGTTTGGGACCCAAGAATCAGAGAGCAATGAAGGAAGCTAATGTTTCGATTGGCGCATCGTAGTCAAGGGAGATGTTGTTTCGAAGCTCGCCAAGAAAAAATCCCGGGCTATGCTACGAAAAAAGAATCATCCAACCAAAAAGAAACTGTGGGACATTTGTTTTCCTGTGTTTACAGTAATCATGACCTGAATACCCATCTCATATTTCAACAAAAATCGGCAGAAAAGGGTTTGCTGAGGTAATCTCCCCAAGTTCGCTGATAGAGAAAGGGTTGGTAAAAATGGGTACCAGGCAACGAAATGTTAACATCGTGGAAATGTAAGGGTAACCACCCCTCCCAAGGAGATAAGGCCTTAATAAGGCCTTATTAGGGGATGATGGTGGTTGATTATCCATTAATAACGCCTTCCTTCTTCGGGGGGTGGCGTTGGGGGGGGTTTTTCCTTAGATTTCCATAATGACATCCTATACAAATATGGAAGAGTATAGTTGGGACCCGGGTCAGGAAAGGATTGCAGCCATCCAGCAGGGTCTGTTTCTGTACACTCCCGAACTTGGACGGATGGATACCCAAATTGATGTTGCCTGGAAAAATGTATCTCCGGCTTTAAAACATGGCATCATTTTCGGTATTTGTGTTAAAACTTTTGGGGGGTGTAATTTGCGAAAGTTTAACGCAGCGATGTTTGCAGAGCCATTAGACTTCAGATGGGAGGAGCGAATTTAGGACGCCAACCCCCTCCAAATTGATTGGATACCTCTGATGAACATCAAATGAAATGCCCCATACCCTCCTAAGAATAACATATCCCTTTCCAAGGCACTGTTTTGAAGATGATTTTCCTTTTCCAGCGGTGTGGTATGCTAGCTCTCGGAAAGGTATGTATATAATATATATGGAATATATAGGAATACTGGTAACAAAGCACAAAGCGTTTCGAGGGGTGCGTTGCCATGTGTTTTTGTTAAAAAGAAGACAGAAAACAGCCAAGATTCATTTGAATTTAAGCCTTGCACTGAGGAAAAGGGTTGACCTTCAGCAAAACACGCAAGTGAACCAACGGTTCAACGATGAACGATGAAGATTTCTCGTGTGAAATACAGTCGATGGAAGAAATCCTGCACCAGTTGATAGGTAGTTTATCAGTTTATCCCATTTTTTGCAAGGTTAAATATATCCCCAGGTGGTGATCGCCGGATTTCTGAACCATCAACAGTAGGAACATTTTCTCCATCCTTTGATGGATGTTTCAACATTGATCCGTGGACGTGACCCTGATGTTGGACTCGTTGGACCTGCAGGTTCTATGGTGAATTGGAGGGTAGCAGCCCAGGGCGCTTGACACTGTAGGGGAGCCCCATTTTTCTTGGTACTTTATTTTCACGAGTTGTCCTAAGGGGTCATTGTAAACACACAGGGTAGCTCTTGCAGGTGGTGTTTTAGATGATTCTTTTTTAAACATGTTTCGTTTCGGAGGGTTGCAAAGACAGATAGAAACATATATATATATATATATAAATATGTATATAAATATGTATATATTGTAAATACATATGGCAGTCGGTCAAAAGTCCTGAACAAAAATTTTAATCTTGGGGGGACACNAGAGGACTTTGTCCACACAACGGAGGAGAAAAGGCCGACAACGCATTGCAGTGAAGGAAATGCAAAAGAAAGCAAGGAGCGATGTCATGTCCCGGAGCAGTAGTTCAACTTCGTCTTCGGATTCGTCTGACTGAAAAAGTCCGCGCAAGTGCATTGTTGCAGGAAAATTGAAGCCTTAGTGTTTTTGCTTGCAAATTCGATGATTGTCAGACAAGGTATGTTTTTTAATTACGAGAAGAGGCGTCACGCAAGGAAATGCGTTATTTGGCCGATTTTGGGAACAAGCTTTTCGACAAACCGTCATATGTATTTTGTGATTGATGAAATTCTTGATTTTGAGGAGTGAGGTTTGGGATGGTTTTTTCACGACGTTTATGTTTCAAACCGAATCACTGGTGGTTGGAAGTTGGACTTCCGGGATTTGTTGTACGTTGCAACAGGATTCGGCGAAACTGGATATGTAGGGTGGGGATTCCCCATAAGGATTCCCCAATATAAGGGTTTAGATACTCATTATATATATGTATGTAGGCGCATTCTAAGGGTAGGATGTTTTTGGATGACCATCTCCAATATAAGGAGGTGATCTTGTGAGATTCTGATCGTTCCCGATCTTCGGAAGCCTTCCACCAATACCAAGGATGTGCAACGGTTATCCTGTCCTGGTCATTGACGAAACCAGTGATGAGTTTCTCGGCTGGTTTTTCCAAGATTTTTGGTGAAAACTTGCCTGCAGGAAGGTAGGTTCAAAAATAAGGGCCTAGATGGAGGCTATACAAACTATGATTATAACGATGAAAGACTCTTGAGGATTTTTTTGGCTTTAAATCCATAAAGAAACGTCTCATTTACCTGGGAACTAACATGTCCCATGGAAGAGGAAAATCATCTTCCCTACCTTTAAATGGGATATTAGTTAGTTCCCAGGAGGCTATATGGGTTACTCTAGCAAATGGCTATCAATTTTGATTCAATTTCGAGGGGTGGGGGTAAAAAGTTGCCATCTTTTTTTGGAATATTTTTTGTTGGAAATCAATAAAAACCAACCCAAAATTGCTAAAAGCTGGGGTGGCCTTTAGAGGCTTGGGGGGGGGGGGGTATGGTTGGAAACTCCCGCCAGCCAAACAACATGGGAGCGAGTTGGAGCTACCGTGAATTTTTTTTGAGGATCGAACCAAAGGGAACCGAGGAAAAAAAAGGTAATGGGCTGCCGAAAATCAGGTATGCGAAAAAATCCCCAAGGCATACTAGAGAACCTTGTTTTTTGAGCTACTGTACTCCTTTGGTTTGTTTTTTTTCCATCGATGATACATGAACGGCTTGAGTTTTCTAGAATAGTTCTGAAAAAAGAACTAGTGTTTTGGTGTAGGTTTTCTTTGAAAATTGCAGGCTATGTTTTCCTGGGTCACTTGGGTCCGGACATTTGGTCACAAAATGATGGAAAATCAGGTGATGTTTTCAAGTCTGGTTCCTGGTATATATATATATATATGTTGGGTGTGGCCAACCCCATCCTGGATACCAAGTGGCAAAAACTAAATATGTAAGCATCCTGGCCACATCAAAAGTCCAAGGTGCTAGTGTACCAGGCAGCGAAACCTAGACGTTTCGGGTAGGTTTTTGGGTTGTTTTGGTTAGTTTAACTCATGACTTTACATGGGGAATGAAGGGAAGCACAAGTCCAAAGCCATCTGAATTCTGACTTGACCAAACGTAAAAGGTGTTGCGAGAGCTACCCTCCAGGGAACCAACGTATCCCATTTAAAGGTAGCTGGGAAGATGATTTTCCCTAGGTGGGATATGTTAGTTCCCAGGAGGGTATATAAAGCCTTAGCACATGATGGGGGAAGCTAGTTTGAAAGCCTTGTCTAATCCCCCAAGTTTTTTTTGTGTATGAAGACCGCCGATTTGTTGAAAGATGTTTGGAAGATTTTGGGTCGGAATGTGAACAGGCAGAAACAGTTTCCAGGGTGAACTGAGGTAAACACTGTTGATGGAAGAAATCCTGCACCACCTGGGATATATAAACTTGGTATAGCTTTGTAAATAATGGGATAAACTACCTATCACCGGTGCAGGATTTCTTCCATCAACAGTAGAATCATTCGAAGAAGCCTTGATTCATCTGCTCTTGGCCTTCAACATGATTATTGGCTTTATATCCTAAGTCAATATCCAAAGATGGACCATTTTGACCATGAAGTTTCTACCTTTCATGTATTGGTGCTACCCTTAGATGCAAAGGTTGAGACATCCCCCACAATGTAACAAGACCTTTTTTTCGGGATTCTTGAAATAACCATCTGTGCGACCTGTCCCTTAAGAAGGACTGGCGGCTTCTTAGGGGTTTCGGCCACCTTGTTCGGGGTGTTCCAAACCGTGGCGCGTGGATTTTTTTTTTCAGGCTCCACTTCAATGCCTGTCAGTTAGACGGACGCATGTTGGCCACTGGTCGCCTGGCGCCGGATGTACCCCAACACGTCTTGGCGCACCTTGGCAGCCATCAGGGGGAAAAAACAGGGGGAGCGTGGAAACCACCGGGAGAAGTTGCGGGTGGTGGGTGGTACACTCTGGTTCAAGCAACATAAGAATGGACACATCTCCAGCATGTATTAGATCTATGTCCTATTGGAAAAGGTTGGCTTTTTTTTTATTGACAAGTTAGTTTACTGGAAGGTACCACATGTGGTACCTGAAGTTAATAATGGGTACACTCCCCTGAAAACTAACAGCCTAAGTCCGTGAAAAATGATGGTTGGAAGACGATCCTTTCCTGTTAAAATGACGTTTTTTTTCTTAAATACCACTTTCTCAAAACACTTTCTTCACAAACAAGGGATGGCAGAACCCCCGATGATCAATGACTTACACTCCCATAAAACTAACATTAGCAGGCTGGCAAATCAACTGAATTTTGATGCCCGTCGAGGACCTAGGAGGTAAAGCCTTCATCGAAAATTATGATCTAGGATGTCGAATGCCTATATTCTTCACTTTTGTGACTGTGGGAGTTAAAGGTAAAACCGAGGTAGACTCCAGTTTTTGTATGGAAAAGATGTGTTTTTTTTCGGCAGTTTCAACAATATGAAGCCTGACGCAATGTTCAGGAAATTTGAATCAATTTTTCCAGTTCCAAACTTTGACTTTCTGGTCACCACCAGGATTTTGGTGCATTTTTATTTCGGGTTGGGGATTCCAAATTTCACATTCATTTGCCACCATTCCTTTGAAGGGAGATAACCCAGCATGGAAAAACTCCAATCTTGGGAAGACTCAAAAAAAAAACACGCTCCAAAGTTGGTGATATCTTCAGAAATCTGGCCAAGTCGGTTACATGTGACATCTCATGATTTTTCAGGTGTTCATATCTCTCAACTGGTGATATAGCCAGATTTCTTTCAGAGGTATCATGGGTGAGAAAACCCCCACCCAAAAACCTCTTGAGAATGGTAATTTTGGATGTGCAGAATGAAGGCTGGAACTCAGAAAATAACAACCTGGCAATTTCAGATTGGTTTTGATGATTTTTTTTATCCCCGAGACTCACAGCCATCAAGCATCTGAAAATAAATGGTTGGAAGATGATTCATTTCCTTTAGGGATTTGGCCTATCTTCAGGGGTAGCTCGCCAGTAGTTTCAGGGAGGGTACACCGTTTACACGATACTCATCCCTAAACAAAACACTTCGACAAGAATGGTGATCCGAAAAAGAGAGGAAGTAAAAAAAACATCATTTTTCCACAAAGAGGTACGGGGTTCGTAGTTCGTACAGGGCTCAATTACCGCCCCGAAAACCAACGGCTGGAACCTGAAAATACTCCCTTAGAGAAACATTGACACAAACCACCAATTTTGTTTGGTTCCATGTTATTTTTCGAGGGTGGATATAAATCAATAAGATGTTAAATGATGTTTTCCACTCTGCCGAATCAACAACCCCAAACCTGGTGGATGTACATCATCCCCGTTGGGGAGGTGTTGAAGCTTTATGCGCTGCCGTTGTTTTTTTCAACCGAAAAAAAGCACTCAGGAAGTTGGGTGGAGATGCATGGCGCTTGCGGGTCGTTGCAGGCGCACTGTGGGTGCCCAACCTCGTGCGTTGTTTAAGGGGGGTGGTGTTGGTGTCAAGGTCCAAAAACCGGGTGTTAAAAAAGAAAAACGCAGCGGTTTTCACCATGTGGTGTGTGGTGATTTTTTTCTCAGGAAAAAAAACAACAGCGTCAAGTTTTTTGGTTCAGGTTGTTTTTGTTCTCAATCAGGTTTGTTGCATCTGAGAAATGCAAACCGTGGGAATGAAGTCATCCACAGCAGGCTTTTCCATGTGATTCTTTACTTTTTCCTATAAATATAGGAATCACTTGTGAATGGTCTTCAAAACCAACAAAGTCTGTGTCGTGATGGTTGGCTGGAGGTTGAACAAATCCCAGAAGAATTTCAAGGAGAAAGGGGGAATTTCTACTGGGAATGTACCTAGAGGCCTAAAATAAAGATTCTGTAGTCACACCAAGCAATCATTCATTGTGATAAGCTTAACCGTCTTAACCGTGATTTTTGGATGAGTCGATGAAAGATGCGGAGCAGCTTTTTTCCCCACGGTACACACACACACACACACCAAGCAAATTCATGAGGTTTTCAGTGAAAATGGACTAAATATTGATACTGGTTGATATAAAATCCTTCCGTTTTTATGGGGTTGCGTATATCTCCAACAAGTTTGCGGGATGTTGTCCATCAATCAACAGCAGTGTTTCAGTAAGTGCCCTTATCCAGAGCTTGGAACGAACCCAAAAGAAGCCAAAATGCTGAGCCTCCTTTGATGATGCGAGCAGCACTTTAAAAACATCCAGAATTGAAAAAAAACCCACCAATCATACCTACGCCCCGGAAGATTAACATGGAACCTGAAAATGATGGTTTGGAAGATCATTTTCCTTTCAAAATGGGTGATTTGTAGGTTCCATGTTAATCTTCCAGGGTGTACCCTCCCTGAAACTAACAGCTCGCACCTGAAAATGGATGGTTGGAAGACGATCGTTGTCTTTTGGGTTTCGGCCTAATTTTCAGGGGTAGCTCGCTTCGCTGTTGGTTTCAGGGAGGGTAGCTGTCCATGGTTGGTTGGTGATTGGTGGTTGACGAAGTGCTTCAAAAAAAGGTCATAGAAAACGATGCCTTTTGAAAAGGGAAGTCGGCAACCTCCAAACCACCGTTCTGAAGCAGCGACTTCTATGAACCGAAATCACCTTCCAGGGAACGAGTCCAACATTTTTTGGGGAAAATGGAAATCATTGACTCAATTCGGTGCCTTCAAAAGGGGGATATCTTAGTTTGCGGAAGGTACCGAATTTCCACTGTGTTTGTCTATCCTCTATATTTCACCACGTGCCCCATTTTTTCCGGTATGTAAACACGATGTATCGACCTTTACATATATGGAAAGACCAGTTTTATCTTCCCACGGTTCGTAACTCGCCCCCAATTTTTTTCCCTTCTACAAAAAAGCAACGCTGACACACACCCGAACTTCAGCCCCCAAAAACCCGCCGCATCTCAACACATATTTGGACCCGACGACCTCAACGGTTTCAACACCACAGGCTGTGATGCAATTGTGGTCCTATCCACCATGTTAACAGCCATGCTGATGAAACGAATGCAACCAAGGTAAGGCGCCGCCCGGGGTGGGGTTGAAATCATTCGAAGATGTTGATTGGATCACATTGGGGTGATTTTTTTTTGTTGGGGTGATTTTTTGCCAAGAAAAACCACAAAAGTCTCCTTTAAAGGTCAAAGAAATTGGCAAAGAAGCACATGATTCTTAAAACTCTAAAGTCAAGCAAACATCGATTATTTGCTTACATTTGGGAAGGTGTTTTGGGAAAGTTGCCAATGAATACACAGACTTCCTGGATTAAGATGGATTTATGAAAGGTAGTACATGTTTGGGCTTTGGAAAAAACCATCCAGCCCCCCGGTGTTTTGTTGCCACCAAACAACTTCACGCTGCAATGTCTCCCAGATTTCCAATGTCCAGGAACCTCAAAAACGGGCCTCCAAAAAAACATGTTTTCGATATACTCAGTATGATATATCCAAAGCAAAGTACGGATTTCCTAAGCCAAACCGTTCTGGTGCGGAAAGGATGATTTTTTTTCCTGCACAAGGGGAAACATCAGGAAATATCTGGTGAACCAGAATCGCACATTCAACATCTTCGGCAAGAAGTTGCCATGAAAAGACTTTCCGAATGAAGACTTAGTGAAGTAAAGAGGGTCGAATGTTTTGAAGTATATAGATTTTTTTTCAGCTTTGAAATATCAATTGGGAAGCTTTGCTTTGAAAAGAACATCTTAGAACTATCTTCCACGGAGGGGCCGATGTTCGTTCCGGGCCGGAGGGTCCATCGGAGAACAAAAACCTGGACAAGTCACCCTCAACTCAACACTGGTCGATGGGAATCACCTTTCCTGAAACTAACGGATCCCGGTAATTGCGGCATCCCCTGAAAATTGGTAGTTGGGAGATGATCCTTTCCTTTTTGGGGCCCAAAGAGCCTATATGCAACACTGGTTCTTTAGGGTAGTCATTGGTTTTCCAGAGAAGCCAAGCCTCGAAAAGAATCAAAAAAGGCGACTTTTACAACTTTCCCTTGAAAGTTGAAAAGAATCATTTGTATACTGTGAGTCATTGGAGCAGTGAAGGTTATACCATGTTTTTTTTTGGGTTGGGGGGGTGATACTGTAATAAGCTATATAATATATGAACAGTTATTTTTTGGGGATGCTTTCTCGAAAAGAAACATTCCTAAGGATCTCTTTGTGAACAAATCAAAATTTCATGATTCATGTCATGATGTTTTGTGTTTTTCACCGCTCATTTCAGAAAAGACTTTTTCATTTCTCGGCTTCACGAATCCTGTATCCTTTCCTTGAACCGAGAAAGAAGTGACACACTGATTTGTAGGCCCTGAAGAATCTTGTTCTCTAAATAGTGTGAGTGTATTATTCATACACATCTAGTTTTATATCTGATTATATCTCTAACTTACATCTTTTTCATTATTTTCTTTAAAACATACACATCTTTCATATACATATATATTTTCTCATGTCGAGCAACAAGAACAATTCACCTCAACAACGGGTGGTTGGTTTCCACAAAGGTCGGTGGCCAGCAGCGTCCCTGGAAGTTCAAAGCCTTCGATGGTACTGGGCTGAGAGGTGGCCTCGCAGCCCAGTTTTGGGGAGCAAAATCCACAGGTTTTGAGTTTGGAAAACAGGATCCAAAATCTGGTGGCAAAATTTTGTTGTTTTTTTTTTTTTCGGGGAATTTCATTGGAACAATTGAAATCCCAAACCAAAATCGTTGTTTAGTTGGATTTGTAAGCCTTTTTTAATCCCAGAAATTACTGTACCAGTTTTTTTCATCCCTGCATGTTTTTGACGAGATTTTTTTTGGATGGCATTTTATGGGGTTGATTTTAGGGGAGGTTGATTTTACATATAAATGGTTGTTTAGGGTGGACATCGACTGGGAAGTGTTCAACAAGTCACCGTCAATTCCTATAGGCACATGTTTCTTCTGGTTCATATATACTTTACCTTTTGAAACTTCCGGCACCGCCTTGTGCCGTACTACTGGTAGATCTATATCTATGTTTGTTTCTTGCCCAGAGATATCTCTGCATATCTATAAGTTTATATAAGAATATGTCTATTTTGAGTCGGTTGCGGAAAATCGATGATACCTTTCCATGCTATTTGGGGTCTATGCTGATATAACGTTTTCATGGTGATTGGTTCATAGAGAGTTTCCTAATATGAAGGTAATCAAAACAGAACATAACTAGGTGGTTTCGCAGATTGTTTGGTCATTTTCTACCCTTGACAATTGCTGAAAATGGCATGATCGATTTGAGTACTGCATATTTTTCGAATGGGTTGGGGTTGAAATGGACCAACTAGAAAATCATGGGATAGTTTTGCTATTGATGATCATATATTGGATCTATTCCCCCGGAGTAAGAGTCACCAGGAGCATCATTGTATGTTGAGTAAAGGATCCTTACAAACCTTCACTGTTACTGGGTGGGTAGATCCAAGTTATACAAATTCGGTTGTGCAACCTTGATCAAGTCACGGGATGGGATAACAACAACTCCGGTGGTAGCTCAGGGATGGGGGGTTGTGGGGATGGGGCCCGCCATGTACCCGAAAGGTAGGTTTTCCTGTGGTTACCAATTACCAAGCCCGCCCCACAAGTTGATGATAAAAAGGTCTAAAAAATGAAAACAAACATGTAGCCATGGATTTTTTTGGTGGGAAATTTCACCCTTCCAAAAAATCATTGAACCAAGATCCTACCTGGTAAACTGAATATGTCCGACTGGGAAATCCCGATTGGCTGGTTTCTTGGTTGGTTTGGCTTTGGTTTGGTTCGTTTGGTTGAATTCATTTTGTGGCAAGGGGATTAAAAAAAAGACAAAGCTTCACGGATCCCATGGAACCTTTTTTGCGAACCAGGATTTTTCATGGTTCATGTCACACGTGTCCAACCAAACCAATCAGCTCCCAAGTTCCCCATTCATTAGCAAGTACAAACCTGGCTCGTTTTCACCGAACGTGTTTTTTCAACCTTACAGAAGTAAAACAATAAATAGAAGGTCGGGTCCCATATGCAGAAAGACAATTTTTGTGTAGTCTATCTCACCTTTGAAATTTGATGAGTAGACCTTTGGGCGAAATGAAAAAATCCAAGATTTGCGCCCGTGCACGATGCGGATTCCCCGTCACCACCAGGATGACATCAAAGTTTCTGACTGCCCCGAAAACTAGAAACAACAGCATGGCCTTCTGAATGGGTAGATTTTCTAAGCGGGAGGTTTGGGGGAGGGTGTTATTATAACCTATGGCCTATGGATGTCATTTTTTTTTCGGTTTCTGTCACCAAGTGCAGCAGGGGTGTGTGTGATTGGCATCGTTTTGTTGGCCCGATAGGACTGGATGGGGGTTATCTCATCAAGCACGTCCTGAGACATCCTAAACATGGGCTGTCGCACAGGGTTTTTGCTCTCTTTTTCAAATGTCAAGACTTGAAAGATCAATTGGAGTGAACTTCCTTGGATGATTTCACATCGAAAATGATGCTGCATCATGCAGCAATTCCGGTAGAGATCCTTGAAAATGATCGACTTTCATTGATTGATGTAATGGAAAGGATCAATGTCAGAGAAGCGTCTCGATAGCTTTGGCTGGAATCCAGCCCTATTTCAGCATGTCCCATGGGAGATGCGAAATATGAAGATTTCAAGGGATCCATTGCTGTATATGCTGGAACCAAAAAATGTCTTTAATGGTTTTTCAAGAAGACAGACATATAAGAGACTAAAAGACAAATTATATTTTATGTACACGTATTTATACAGGGAAAACATATCACATAATATCTATATTTTTATATATAGACACATAATCCCCCACGCCCAATGCCTTATAAAATGCTAACCTCTATCACTTATAAAATGCCTTAACCAGTACTCATTTTATAAACCAATTTCGGTTTTATTTTATTTTTTGGATTTGACCAAACTTTCTTGAACAAACAGCATTTCATAAATATCAGTTCTCGATCTCTGATTTTTGATGTAATTTTCTTTTGGAAATTATCACTTTGGGGATGAGGCTTTTTATAAAACAAATAGATTTTGGTGAGGGACCTTTTTGCCGCGTTTTTGTGATCCAAAAACCGGGATTGATTTTCACCGAGGCATAGAAATTGTTCCGTGTGAAAACCCCATTAAAGGAGTCACAAATGTATGCTAAGCGTTTGCTTTCAAATACAATTTCTGTGTTTTTGAATCATTGTTTTGTGATGTGAATCCATTTGGGTGATTTGCTGCAAGATGCGTTGTTTCTGTCACGAAAGCGAGATCATTGGATCTCAGCTGAAGTTCTCATTTATCAATATT
>DF243935.1:0-32530 GCA_000507305.1 Breviolum minutum Mf 1.05b.01 | reverse complement strand
AGGGGGAGGGGGGTGGTGGTGTCGATTCCCCCCTGGTCACGAAAACTGGTGCTCCTCCTCATCACCTCCTCCTCATCATCATCATCAGCATCATCATCAGCATCATCATCATCATCATCATCATCCTCATCATCCTCATCATCATCGTCGTCGTCGTCGTCGTCGTCATCGTCGTCGTCATCATCATCATCATCATCATCATCATCAGTTCCATCCTCATCATCCTCCTCCTCCTTGTTCTCTTCGTCATCCTCACCATCCTCATCATCCTCATCATACTCATCATACTCATCATCCTTCTCCTCATTCTCCTCATCATCCTCCCCATCCTCATCATCATCCTCCTGCTCATTCTCCTCATCATCCTCCCCATCCTCATCATCATCCTCCTGCTCATTCTCCTCATCATCCTCCCCATCCGCATCATCCTCCTCCTTATTCTCCGCATCATCCTCACCATCCTGGGCTTCTTGAGGTACTCCCTTTACTTTTCCCAGCTTTCGTTCACCCCGCTGCACTCAAGTCAAATTGGATGCATTTGAAATTGAAAGAAAGACATTTCATGTTATTTTTTCCCTCATCATCGATGAGAGTCTGAGACCTTTTGCAAGGGTTTTCTGCATCACCAGTTGATTCATACCAGCATTTATGTACAAAAATGCTGGTATGAATGCACAGACATCTCCTGAAATATCCTTATCACTTATGTCGATACCTCCTCCATGCTCAACGCGGGAGCCAACACCACAAAGGTCTCGGAGATGCCATGGTCCAGCATTCGACCAGGGGACTGGGTTCCCGCCTGGGAAGTCTGGGAATGCCAATTTAGTGACATCCGGATAGAGTATTTATTTACCTAAGATTAGGTGCTTCATAGGATCATAGTTTTGTTTATACATTGCATATATTCATATATTGATGATATTTTAGTTGGGACTATTTGTTTATACATTGCATATATGCATATATTGATGATATTTTAGTTGGGACTATCTGTTTATACATTGCATATATGCATATTGCAATATTGATATTATTTTGAGTTGGGACTACCGATTATCGATGAGTGCAGGGCCTGACCATCCAACCATTTCCGTTATTGGAATCATTGGAATAAGCTGATCATGAGTACTTGAGCCAAGTCATAGGATCACTTCCGTTGTTTTTTCTTTCAAAAAACATAGCAGGACACTTGCGTTTGCAAGACCACGGTGGTTATGCGACGAGATGAAGACACGAACAGCGAATTGGTGCCTTGGCGTTTCAGAGAATCATTTGTATGTTTTTGTTTCCTGGTTTCAAAATTCATGATGGAAACCACCTCTTTTGATTCACATAAGTCAAATGCAAACTCTCAGTGCATATGTCGTGACGTCTGATGAATGGATGAATGGGCCGACAGATGTGGCGTCTTCCCGTCGGTGAAGAGCTAGAGATCCTGAAGTCTGGGACTGAACCCACAGGCACGGTCAACGGTCACCATGTCTTCTGAAGTTAGGGGATGCGTTTACTTCCTCATTGAATCCCACGGTGAGTCGTGTCTCCATGCTACAAAAATGAAACGGAAGTTTTGTGAAAAGTGGCAGGCAGTCCGGGATGGTCTTAGTTCATTATAATGTATATATATATATATAGACATGTCCCCCCAAAAATTGACAACAAATTTCACAGCTCTTCAGCGTAGAAGATGATTTAGATGGCTCTCTTTTGGAGAAAATTGCATCGAACCCAACACAACCGCGAAGCTGTTTTTTGCTGGTCAGGACGCCGTTTCATGGCCAAAGATAGCCAGGCAAAGTTGGGGCTCGGTATGGATCCTTCATACCCTTCAAGTAGCTGTGTAGGAAGTGCATTGGCTGTGTAGCAGTTGGCAAGAACCCGATGTTTGTCCAGGGAAACAAAGGATGGATCAGCGCTTTCAGCAAAGAGGGCCATGTTTTGCTTGAAGTCACGCAGCGTCCTGGCTCTCAGCTGAAGAACAGGGATGGCAACGTTTTTGTTTTGATGACCTTAATTAGCCCACTTATATTATTCCTGCCGAGGACCTAACCTTGTGTGGAGAATATGGAGAAATTGTTTATAAGATTTTGAAACAGACCTTGAATTTTCTTGAAACATTTTGAAACTCAGGTGGAACGCAAAGCCTCTTCGTTGGTGCTGGTCAGGTGGCTTTTGGTTGCTTGAGAAATGGCAATCCGTTGAGAAATGGCAACTTTCATCTTGCTGAGATTCAGATGGATCTTGGAAGTTGGATCATACATACTCCCTTCCATCTGAACCATCCATGGATTCATCACGGTTCCACCACCCTCCAATGGCAAGGCACTGGGTGGTGATGCTGATCGTGGTCCCGAAGCTGCAGCGTCCGATCGCCGGGCTGCAGCGTTGGCGGCCGCCACACTGGCATGAGATTGGAGACCGTTGGAGACAAGATTTGATTCCAAAGATTCCCTTCATATGAAGTATTAATCATTGGTGATATACGTGCAGTATGGAAGTCAAAAATTTGGTGGCTCAAAAAGCCCTGTATGAAAAGCAAATGTGGAACTTTGTTTTCGGAGTTCTTGGAGCAAATAATGGTGTTTAAATGGTGTAAATTGAAGTAGAAAAAGAATCCAATGCTGACGTAAATTTCACCTTGAAAGGACACCAGGGTCTCAAGGTTTTGACGTTTTTCACAGGCAGAGAAGCGCCAAGCCATGTGCTCAGCAAGTCTTCAGTCAGCGTTGCAGATCGAAATCCCATAAAAGCACAGTGGCATCTTTTCCAGCATGTTTTCATACCATGATTTTCCATGCAGGTTTGTGTTTACTGATTGTCAAACTCAGTTGTGAAGCCTTGCAGAAACTGCCTTGACAGCTTGACGAATCTTGCAGAGCAGACTAAATTTCCAGCTGCAAGAACTATGCTCATAACTATGCTCATGCGATTTATATGTCATAGTTAACATAGTTATTTTTTCGCCAAAAATCACGTCAAATACAAACCCAGGGATCAAAAAAAACCAATCTCCAAAAAACCAGGCCGCCAATTGTACCAAAAACACCCTCAACAGTTGCGAAGCTTTGCGAGGCGCAGTTCATGAGCCGCGGTGTGGGAGAAATGGCGGCGTGGAGAGCCGAACAACGAGAGGCCGTTGGTTGCCCAACTCACCAAATCATGCTGGAGATGCAACGAATGCAAACGACGTTTTTCATCAGCATGAAATCTTTTTGAAAAGCTGGAAAACGGAGAAAATGGTGTTTGATTTGTGTTTGCATTTGCTTTGAAGAATAGACTTGCTGTATTGTCGGGCAGGCGGCTCAAAAGCAAGCCGCAACTTTGGCTGCATTCCTGATCTTACAAATTTTTCTTCCAGCAAATATTATCAACGGTTTTTTTTTCCATGTTTGTTTGCAATTTCTATGTTTAAATGTTTTTTTAATGCGATGTTTGTAACGTTTTTGCTTCTTGGAGCTATGCAGATTGTCGTTACCATTTCTGCTTTGGCCGCCAAAAAAAGGCTGCCGAAGAAAGCCGGCCAAAGGTGGGGGACGACACCGAAAATATTTGGTTTTTTTCGCCAGCATTGATCTATTTTAACACAAACATGGGAATATTAAGATTATTGTGGCCAATGGAAGACAAAATATCACCCTCACTTGCCTTCAATATCTAGGACCTAGACGTCTGCATATTCAATACCTAGGACCTAGATGTCTGTAAGTGATGATAAAAGTTATGACTGATATGGTGGAGTGGCCATGGCGCCTGAGATGCCAGGAAGTGCCGGTTGCGCCTTCAGCCCCCCGTGCTCCTGAAAGCCGTGTGTTTGAGCCTTAGAATTGCGAACCTTTCATTTTTGTTGTTTTGATTCCTTACAGCATTGCAATTACAGAATGCCATGGTTGGAGTTTCTGAGTTGAAAAAGAATCTTGTACCTTGCCATCCCATTCCCCTGCAACATCCTGCAACGTTGCAAGCCACAAGAAAATCCTCAGTCCAGTGCCAGACGCAACGTGATCAGGGACTTCAAGCCACCCACGCGAAGCACGCAGAGTGCCCCTCAGGTGCCGAAAGTCATTCGACGAAGTTCGATGCGGTTTTTGATGAACATCTAAGGTGTCAAGATAGACATTTTTGTTGAGACATGTTTCTGCGCAGGTACAATTATGATTATAAATATAGTATAGTGAATAGTGCAAATGTCTTTATTTTGAGATGAGTTGACAAGGTGATGAGTTGATTGAAATCGCTGCAGTGAATGCTCACGGGTGATCCAGTACTCGTCCTTCTTGTCCTTGGGATGCCGGACAATGTTTCTGCCATCAAGAGCAGGGCATTGGCAGCAATGGCCAAAGGTGGCTTGTCACAACAATTCACAACAATAAATCTGTGAGTCAGTGCTATCAAGCAAAGGCTACTGTTGATTTTGCCGAGAATCTTCAGCCTCACAGTCCTTTGTGCCCATCCAAACCAGCTGACAGATTTGACATCTTGCATATTTCGGGACCTTTTTTGCCTGTGAAAGGCAGCAACGTTGTGATGTTTGAAAGTACACTGTAGCTTCTTGTTGTGTGCACATGCACAAGATCACCCCATGTGGATCGTTGTTTCATGTTTCGGACCTTCCTTTCTGAGGTCACTTTTCGGACTTTTACACTGCCAGAACTGCTACGCTTCAGCAATGGAAGAAACGAGGAGATTCACAATTAGCATGTTCCTTCGGTGAGATTCTTGTGTCAATCCTCCCGGAACTCACCGATTTTGAGATCAATGAGTTTCAACACAGCAATCTGTCCAACTCTCCTCTTGCAGACTTGGTCAAAGATTGTGATCTGATACGGATTTTATCCACGGACAGTGTGGGTTTAAAAGATGTGGAAGATGTGAAAGATGTGAAGGCTGACGCGGCTGAAGTGGCTGAAGTGGCTGAAGGACTGAAAGCTTTTTTCTTCTTTTGCCATCAAGCTGCCTCCACGGAGCTGAATGCATTGGCGCGCTTGCTGAATTGCGAGCTTGTTCGTCGAGCACTTGGCAAAGAGGCGGATGCTTCAGCCTCGAACGTTTGCGAACAGCAACAGCTTCCAGCAATCCAAGAGAATGCACAAGAAGCTTCGCAAGACAAGAGTGGATTAGCAGAACTTCCTGAAATCTCCACTTCACGGTTGAATGAAGCAATTCAACGTGCATGTCCTCATATGACATGGAAGATGGACTATGAAAAGCAGGGAGAAGACCATTGTCCACGATGGAAAGCAATTGTGAAAGCGGAGGCAGGGCAAACATCTCATACAGCTAAGACCAAGACAGAAGCTGGCATCGAAGCCAAAGCACTTTGGCTCAAAGAGTTTCAACCCCAACGTTATCAAATGCTTCTGCAAGAGATCCAGAGGCATTGTAAATAAACACCGAACATGTCGGATTTGATCCGAACCAACGGGTTTGAACCATGAATCCTGGACCCATGGAAGAAACCATGACGTCGAGCGAAGGAAAAATAGGATCAGTACATTATTTTGACCGCATGAAGCACGAAATTTTGAAAGCATTTTGGAGACTCGAGATGATCCAATTCAATCCAATTCAACAAACACATAAAGAAACACAATGGAAACTTAGTGTATTTCAACAGAATTAAAGCATATTATGAAACCAATGGATTTCCAATGGAATTTGGAGGCGCCAAGGTTTGGCAGTGTGAATTTTGCAGATTGCATTTTTGTCAACATCCGAATCCCAACAACACCATAATACTTATGCAAAAGATATGGGTGTTTCCGAAAAAGGGGGTGGGCCCCCAAAAATGGATGGTGAATTTTCATGGAAAACCCGGATTAAAATGGGATGATTTGAGGGGAAAACCCACCATTTTAGGAAACCCATATTGATAATTTATGAATCCATCAAATTCCACAAAATTTATCGGTTGGTTTCGCAGGTGCCATTTGTACCACCTGGTCCTACTGGTCCAGCTGCTCCTCTCAGGCCCATGTCCCGTCGTCAAGATTCGAAGGTTTTAGCAGAATGTATTTCACTATCAAATCATGAAAACTATTTCCAGAATAACTATGACACATATACATACACATGCTTATGACAAATACATACAAATACATACAAATACATATTAAGCATTTTTTTGGATACTTTGTGGACTAGACATGTTGGAATCCTGAGGGGGCAAGAGGCGTTTTTTCTCAAGGAATTATTGGGCTTTTGATGGGTTTTTGAAATAGGATCGAAGAGAGGAAGGAGAGTGGCTGAAATGTGGGAAAGGAAAAATATGGAAAGAGGAACACTTACAGAAGACTATGGCCGACTCAGTCAGTGAGCATCTAATCTATGGCTGTTTGATCATGGTAAGAGGCTGAGATATGATTCATATGATGTGCCTTCGAAGGCGCAACAAAAACATCGCAAACATCGGACATTCAAACACTGGAACAATTTGAAAAGATGTTTTTAGGCACGGGGCCGAAAAGCAAAAAGAAGAGGCTGGTGGGAGGTGTTTGGATGTGACGCCTGGGCATGTCTTTGGACTTAACCGTCTTAGAAAAAATCCATCAGCACTACACGAAGCTAATCTAGTCAAGCACACGGATATATGATGATATATGTATATATCACACAATATACAATGTACAACACAATACCATAAGTGTGTGACTGACAGTTTTAGTTAAGAATTGGTCAGAAAAGTCATCTGGTTGCCAGCACCGAACGAGGCTGCTCGCTCACAAGGCTTGATTGGCAAAGAAATCAAGGTTCGAACCCTTTGGCTCCTTGTGCTCCTTCGTGAATCTTTCTCGGTGTTCAAACGTTTGTGACAAAATGGCAAAATTGTTTGGCAAAAATGACGAAGTGCCCTGATTTTCGGTGTCAACTTGCAACTTGATAAACTTGCAACTCTAAACTGTAAGCTTTTCGATGTCAGAGTACACCAAGTACACAAAGGACACAAATTCATTTCAATGTGACATGATGTGAGACGACATGATGTGACCATGGCAGGAGGTGTTTGATCTCGAAGCTTTGGGTTTCGACTTCTACCAAGCACTGCATGCTTTCGCTGCCCATCGGAACAAGGAGAATTTGAATGGAAAACTTAGGGGAAGCATTTCATTGGTGTAAATTTGGATGTTCTAATTGACTTGAGGATCCCCAAACACAGGTGGGAACAGAGTTTGGGTATAGATTTGCAGACAATCAAAGGAAACACATGTGAATATGACATGCGTTTTGATTGGAAGTTTGCAAGAGCAAAGATGATGATTATTACTACCACTATTCCTCGTGGATGCATACAATTTGAAACTATATATATATATATATTATCTCCGAAAAAGTTTCTTCCTTTTGGTGACTTTGTTTCGGATATCAAGTGCGTTGCAGGAAGTTGCTGCGAACATTCTCCTGGAGTCGCAAGAGGCGAATGGGGGAAGCTATAGGATAGAGGTAACTGAGTTACAGCACCTTGTCAAGGGGATCCCATGAAACTATGGTTTCTACTAGACCTTTTAGCGCTATAAGTGGTCATCATTTATCAGAGGTCATCAACTTGAGATTCTGAGATGTTCCAGTGTCAGGAGCCTGTTGGCTCTCAGCTGCCAGTACCTGTCCAGTTGAGGTGTGGGTGAAGCTGTTGAGTGAACGTTGATGTCACCAAATCCCTTTGAGTCTTTTCCCAGATGTTGGGAAGAACACCATCGGCTCCCAAAGTATGGATCTGAGACTCTGGAGGCCTTTGCCCCCTGCATTTTCTGGGCCACAACTCAATGAGACCCTCGGCAGCAGGATTTCGAAAAGATTCCCTCCATCTTCATCCATCTTCGAGTAAGATTTCCATGTTCCAAGAAAGACAACAAGCTCACTGGGGATGCCGGGAAAATGCAGGTCCCAATTGGGTTTCAGTGCTTTGGACTTCCAGAAAGTTCAGTTGGGAGACCCAGCTGTCGAGTCGTCGGAGTCGTTTCCCAAATCGTGCAGGTTGAGCTGATTCTGCACACTTTCGCAAATGGCCAACAGGAAACTAAGGATCAATATGGATCAATAGTAATAAAATCTGGCACAGGTCCCTTGTTCCAGGTCCCCCTCCACAGCAGCAGTCTGCAATTTGATGAACTCACATTGATAAGCCTAGTTATTTTCGGGGACATTCTAGAATGGCAACATAAAGCTACCTCATGAAATCGACAACGAATATCTGAAGGAGACTCATGGACTTGGGCTTCGACCGTCCAACTGCTGTGAAAGCTCTGTGGAACTGTGACTGGGCTGAAGCTGAGGTGTTTACCAAAACCGGAAGTTGAGATCATGGAACACACATGAACAAACTAGAATCTAGCAAGTTCCTGGGAAATGGACAGATTATATAAAGTTTTTCAAGTCGTCAAATTTACATTTGGGATCACTTTTTGGAACCATTTTTAAGAACCACGACATTATCGTCCGTTGCCTCACACATGTCCATTAAACGCTACGGCGTTTTGCTACGTGACTTAGGCAACCGGGATGAAGAAGCAGCTGGAAACCGACTTTTAGCGTGAAGATGATTCAAGGACGACCCACGACCCGACCCTGAAATGGAAAGATTTCGATGTTGGAAATTTGCGCCAAGGTCTACCTGTGACCTGTGGCATGAACCGGTTGTATCTACAACGGATTGCAGCAGGGTATTTTTTTCAGCACTGGCAGGTTACGAAGGTTGATTCCAGACACTGAACAACTCTCGAATCCTCTGGTTATTTTGGTCTGCCAGGACAGATGGATCATTTGCTCGCAAAAACGTCCAACAAAAAAAGGTGGAAACTGGAAGGGTTTGGGTTTACCCAATTTCACGCAGATCATCAGCAACTTCAGCGTTCGCGGAGGATCGAGATGTTATATGAATTGAGCGGGCTTTGAAGTGACTCACCAGTTGAGCTTGGAAGAGCTGGGGCTCAATTTCAGTTGGTTCGGTTTCCAGATGCATTTGTCAGCATAGACAAGGAAAAAGTATGAACAAGTTTTGAATCAAAGAGCAAATCTTTAGTATGCCAAACAGAACTTGCTTTCAAAGCATGCTTGCAAGACAACGGCCTATACAGGATTTTACAGAAAAAACGCAAGTTTCAAAGTTGGGAAAATATTTCGCCAGTCTTTGGATCATTTGACTTTTGGGGATCAGTTTTTGTGGATCAGCCATGTCGCTTGAGAAGATGCCAGACCTTGGAACGAAGTCAGAGCCTTGGGATTCTCCGAAGTTTGAGAAAACTTTTTTTTGGATCGGATCGTGGATCCTATTCCTACAGGGGAATCTTTTCAAGATCTTTCAATTCAAAAATCGCAAGTTGTCACAAGTAATTTTTAAATTGCAACGAAGGAAGAAGGCGTGCAGCTGCGTTAATCACTATTTGAAGTGCCGTGAAAGAATTCCATTCAAGAAACCCGAGAGAGACAACCATGAACCTTTGAATTACCAAGCAGGGAGACCGATGAACATTTGAACAGGCCAGTGACTTTGAGCGTCAAACTGCCTGCACTGAAGAGCACTGGTGTTGATCGACTGGCGGATGGTAAGCCTGAGAAGGGAGGAAGACAGTTGGAGGGCCTTTGGAGTTTCTTTTTCTGGAGCATAATTGTTAGAAGAAACAAAACACTGATTATGATGCTTCCTCTGATTGTGTTGGTTGTATTTTTGTATTTCGGTGCGTTTTGTTTCATACGGCAAGCTCTCCACCCCTCCAAACAATCAAGCTGTTGCATTCTTGCAGCAAAGTATGCCATTTTGCTTCCACACTTCCGGGCGCTGTTTGAATTTGTGTTGCGGCTTGGTTGCACACGGCTGTTTGATATCGAACAAACATGAAAAAACATGATATAGTATGAGAGCAATATAGCACAAGTTTATCACCTGGGATTCCTGCGTAGCATTGGACCCCCCGAAATTGCATCTTGCCAGGTCTACGAGAGCTGTACAAGCGAGGAGAATTCACGGACGTGGCACTGGTGCGCTGAATCTCTGGTATTCGGTCGTTGCTTTCGGCTTGTTGCTATGGATTTCCATTCTATTTTCATCTATTTTCACCGAAGAAATTGTTTCCGAATGTGCTCTGATCCAGGTGGTTCTCCCGTGTTCTCCTGAGACATGAAATGATTTTCTGGGAGGGAACATCCTTCGTAGACCGTGAAAAAAATAGATTAAAATGGAGTCTTGGATGTAAAAGGGGCAGGGTACCCACGAGATTCTTAATACTCTCTCCTTCTTTTGGGTTACGAGGCCTGAAATGTTCATTAACACAGGATACAATACATTCACATACAATGATAGAGTTATGATGTCATCACATGATATGAAATGATATATGATACCGTGATTTATATGATACCTATATGATATGATTTTGAATGTCCATTTTCCAGATGTTTTTGAAAACAAGCAGCTATATATAATAAGGGACACAAACCGAGTGACCAACCACGTCACCTCGAGATTTGAAATCGCTGCCAGCCATGCAGGTCTGTGCTGACCGAACCTTCTATGCCCACCGCATCGTATTGGCAGCAGAGAGTGAGGCCAGGAGCACAGCTCCCCTGGAGCGCAGCATTGAACGCTTGGCTGAGAACATTGGTTTTGGGGATTTTTCACGCTTGGCGCTTTAGTGGCGCTTTAGTGACGTGGAATTTGTTTGCAATCTTTGATCATGATTTGATCATGAGATAGGTGACTTTGTGCTGCAGCGGCCACACCACCAGAGATCTGTCTGAGAGCTTGTCGTGGGCCGTAATGTGCCGTGTGTGTCGTCAGGTCTTCAAAAGCGGACTTGCCACCGTGGCAAAAGAGGCTGTGGACGGCAGGTGATGGGCTCAGCTCACAAAGTGGATGAGTTGATGATCCACTCGGGAGACATAGATAATGAGCCCAACATGCTTTGTATGCTTTATATGCTGTAAGATCGTGGTGCATTTGATGATCCCAAACTCCAACCCTACATCTAGTCGAAGTCGAATCAGTTTGGTTCATCTTTCCAACATTTTCCAACAGCTTGAGGCAAGAGATCAGATTGGCCGAGATCTCAAACCCAGAGGCAGGATCAGTGCGTCTGTACCCTCGGCGATGCCGCGATGCCATTGGCGGCCAAAGACCTTTCAGGCTGTGAAGTTTATGCTGGATTACATGTACCAAACTGATGCATCTGTGCCGAAGGGCTCAGAAAACAGAGCCAAGGGGTGGTCATGACAGTGATGACACTTGATCTAAGTTGTTTGTTTGATTTTTGTAATCTCGCTTCATTCAAATGCCATCGCACACATAAACCGAAATGAACAATGCGACTGTTTCCAAGGTGGAAAGACTACAATCCACGGACACAGGACCGATGGCATTCGGGTGCTCAGTGCCCTGTGTCTAGCAGAGTCTAGCAGAATGCTTTGGTTGTGCACGGCTGCCTGCAGGAGATCAACAAAGACGTGCTTCGATTGGCACAAGCCTTTCGATTGTCGCAGACTGAGAGCTGACGTTGGAACTTGAAATTGCTTGCATAAGTTCTGTGTCGTTGTTTTTTTGAATTCTTTAAACCCTTGACGTGTTCGTGTTTTAACACACTATCTGAACATGCTCTTGTTTCCCAGTCAAGCTTCAACACACCTGTAGCTTTTAAAATTCCCATGATATGTTTGACGCCCAATGACATAACTTCCATCGTTTGGGGATCACACGTCATGCCAAGTCAAGTGAGTGTAGAAGATCTTAGATCTGATAAACACCAGATGTTTTAAATCTGGAAACCAAAGACCCAAAGATATAGACCATAGTTGAGGTTATAGTTGGTGGTTTCAACTATTTTTCACATTTTTAACCCTACTTGAAATGATCCAATGGGTTGGTTCAATCATCATCTACCAAGGCCTGGCCTCACTGAACGCGCCATGCACTGGCAACTCGGTTGGTTCGTTTTCTTCACAAAAAAAAGACTTGAAACACAGTCAAGTGACATTTCAAGCAATGTCACTCAATGATTTTCCAACTTTGGATTTGCAGATTTGGCAGCGAGACAGCGAGATGTGTTTTGAAGGTTCTGACAACTTTGACCTAACATGACAGGCTTGCAAAGGATTTGAGTACAGGAAATGTCGTCGAGGCAGGGATGCGAGAAAACAAGAAAGTGGTTTGAACCGACACAGCATTTCGGGAACTACGGTATTGACAAACAGGGCAAGTTAAAGAAAGGAATGGCAAACATTTCTTTAAAAAATCCCAACCTTTAGTGTACATTTATGTCATTTTATGGCCAGATCTTTTAACGCTCTTCAACTTGTGCAAGATTTGAAACTGCAGCCACAACTGTCGGTACTTAAAACAAACACCCGAATGACATGAAACTGCAACAAGACAAAGGCTGTGAACATCCATTGGGTTTCTGGGTTTCTTGGTAGGTGCTGACGATTTGCGACGATTTTGGTTTGAACCAGCTGGGAGATCGAATTTTGGAACAGCATCTTGGCGGCAGAGACTTGGAGGGAGAAGCAGAGATGTTTGGAGAAAAATAATTGCTAGTTTTTTGATGTTATTTTTGCTCGTGCCAAGTGCTATCAATAATTCAACCTCTAAGTGTCGATCCCGTTGCTTTTGAATATGAAGCTAAGAACTTATAAATTGCAGTCTTCATTCTGTCTTGAGACAGTTCACTGCCGTTCCTCCCAAGTGTTTGAAGTACCAAGGCTCACAACGACAGCCTGGCATGCTTCCATCAGAAGATATCACTAGCAGTATCTTTCAGCCCTGGTCACTTTTCAATAAGACTTGAATCGTTCCTTTCTCATCCGTTCTCGCATTTGTGTAGACGTAGCTAGAAGCCACTAGGGAAAAGCATGTTTTCTGTCTTTTTAGCTGGTAATTTAAGTGCTAAAGTTCAGGGATTGTCTTCTCGGGGCCAGGAACAAGAAGGCTCTGTCAGAAGTGGCCAACAGTCCGGAAACTCTGCAAGACACACCGCAGAAAATCATGCAGGACTTGTAAGTCCAAAAGTTTCTTCTTCATAAATTTGAATAGAATTCAAACATATGGACCATATGAATTTGAATCTATCAAACATGATTCAGCTATAATTTCCGACAAAACACAAAGCTTTGGACTTGTTGAGCCCTCAAGGTCCACAGATCATGAAGTATCCGAAGCTCATGCAGGTGCCAAGAAACGATGGATCCTAAAGACCTCCGAAATCCTTGGATCCACCAACGGATTTCGAACGGAATCGATCATATCACAACGGATTAACGAAAAAAATGATAGTTTCTTGGAAAATGTAGCAGCAAGTTGGAGTTTGAAGGATGTTTTTTATAAAAACAAGTGCTTGTTTCCACCACATTTTTTTTCCGAAACGGGCATCAACGGGGATGGCTGTGATTTCATCACGCAGGCACTGCTGCAGCAGGCAGCTGCTGTGCCGGAGGAATCTCAGCCTCAGCCAAAGAAGAGGCGAACAAAAACACTGAAAAACATAGGGGAAAAAACAAAAAGGTAGTAAAAAGCAAACATATGCTTTTGATATTTATATATAATCACACAATATATGCTGCTACTATAATAATATTCATGCATTGGATTTTTTTGATTTGTTTGCGAACAGCGAGAACTACAATTTTGTGCCAGAGCAAAAATGGTGATATGATTTTCATGTTGATTGAGTGTAGGTGGAACGCATTGTGCATGCTGAATGAATTGAATCGTGTGTTATGAGTTATGACCCTTTTTTCCCTCTTAATTGTCGCTATTCTAGATAATGACATGTCAATTATGATATCAATTACTATCCAAGTTCTACATGTTTTACATTGTACTGCTGGGTGTTTTTTTTTTTCGTTGGTGAAACCAATGGTGAAACAAACGGTGCCATTCGAAGGGCGAAGCGCTGAAGACGTTGGAGCCTGATCCTCACGCCTCGGCCTCGGAGGATGAGATGGAAAGCAATTGGATCGGTGTCAAACAATACATAGTTTCAACATGTTTCAACATGATTTGACTCAGACACGTGGGAAGTTTAGACATTGACCATGTGTTTGATTGATTTTTTAGTTTCAAAACTAAACGCGAATTGTGGTTGACCACTGGAGGCGGACATCAGAAGTGGCTGCTCGCATACACGGTGGCCCTTTGGGGAGATGTCTTACTGAGGCTTATTCTGTGGCAAATGGCAAAGGCGCCATGCTGATTTCAGCGGCATCAACATGGGTGCTTCGGAACACTGTTTGGAAGGTGATGTTGTATATACTTCTTCCATTTTTTGATGTATATTTGTGTGACCCTTTCACGTTCGGCTAGATCTCAGGCCTTATTTTTTGATGCGTCTGTTTTGATGCGAAGAACCGAAGCGTTTCTTGCCACAAGGATTTGTACATTTAGCGAAGCTAATCTCTGCCACGGCAAGCACGGGGAACCACAGATGCAGCTTGCTTGGCTTCGAGGAAAAGAGATTTTTTGTCCCAGGAAACTCTGCCAGGCTTTCAGTGAAATACATGTGGGATTTATATTTCCCAGTATCAGGATTCCCTATTAAAGGTGGGATGACCATCCCCTACTATAGGGAGTTTAGACCCTGGCACATGGAAATATATGTATTTTGAGTTATTCTTATCTTCGATTCAGAGACACTGTAGTCCGCGTGCATGCCCGCAGTTGGGAGAACAAACTTGTTCATGTGGTGAACTTTAGATTTCCATAGATTGGCTTGGCCTGATTTTGGACTCCAGTTTTAGAAGATGCTTGGACAACTCGCCTGTTACATTGGAATTGTTCGGATTCATGCTGGATCATATTTGTACTTATTCAACTTTGCTTGCGCCGGTGTTCAAGCCCTCTGAGACTGTGGAAGGCCTATTCGGTTCACCGAATTGGTCACATCAAGACAAGTTCTGAGTGGTTCTGCAGGGTGGTTTCCGTCATTTGAGAGTGCCTAAAACCCTAAAAGGAATAGATATATGTATATATATATATATATGATATATGTTCTTGAAAAAAAGGAGATCATGAAGAGATTCTACTTGATTTTTAGAATCACGTACGTTTTGTTCAAAAAGCCGGGTCGTCCTCAGAGTCCGAAAAATCGCTCTGGGAAGCTCCGTCACTTCCCATGGAGGAGTCCAGGTGGGACCAACGCGAAATGGATCCGCTCATCTTGTTAAACCACCAACTGGATCCACATCATCTAGAATTGCTATTGTGTTATGCCACCATGATTGCCAACCACATATCACCGTCGCTCACTACTACTCACCACTCACCACTCGCCACAATCATCAGCATCGATCACTGATTTGTTGGGTTTCTGGGGCCAGGTCCGCGCCGTCTGTTCCTTTGACTGCGCAGTATGAAGCGCAAAGTTACAACTTCGAGGAGGGCACAACCCGTTGGAACGTGCAGTGAGTTGAGAAACCTTAGAAACCTTGACCTTGATGGCAAAGACATGTTGAGATCTAAAGGTCAAAGAGTGCCTTCATGCATCTTATACGTTCGTTGTTCTGAGCACTTTGCAGGCTGATCGCGCGAGACGTCTTGCTTTGCAGAAAGAGCTAGAGGAGATGTCATCCTTTTTGAGGCTAATAGATGCTAATAGTGTCACTGCAAGCACCTGAATATGCATTGATATCCTAAACTTCTACTTTGGCTTACTTTCGGATGTATTTTGCTGATATCTACGAAATTATCTTGTCCATGTTTGTCTGTTCAAGCTCTTTCTAGCTTCGACACCAAGCAGAAGCAGACCCGGCAATAGAACCATACAAGACAAGTGACATCTTCCAGTCTTACCGTTGATTGTTGAAATCCTCAACTTGTTTGGCTTCAAACTGTGACCCCAAGGAGCTTCAACGAGAGAGTGAACATGGAAAGCAGGTGCGGAAACCTGGAGATGTTTCGATGAAAGCAAGTGACAAGAGCATTGAAAAAGCCACTGATATTTGTATATATGGGTCACATGGTGAAATCGATTTTTACAATATAGCTCATCTTCTGGAGCTAAACAGTAGCTCATCAAAGATTCAACAGTCACAAAGCTCAAACCTCCTTCTCGCTTGCCGCCCGATTATTCCTTGACAGTGCCTGTTGATATTATGATATGATGATATGAAGATATTTATGATGGATATATGATTCCTTGGCATTGAACCTGCAAGCTCTTTGTGTGGAACCTTTGTGTCTATCGGTTTGAGGTGCTGGACAACCTCGCTGTGAAGATTCAAAGTCTTCGTGCTGAGGACCTGACCTTAATTTTGACAAATTTACTGCATGAGTTGGTGATGAGAAAGGGGCCTTTATTTAGGGATTTCGAGATGATGCTATTTGATGCAACCAAAAAACAGCACAACTTCTCAGATTGCAGAACTTCTCAGACAGTTTGGAGCTTCTCTTTGTTTCAGATGTGGACTTCGAAGATCGAATTGTTTCAGGTGGAAAGACAAAGGAAATTGAAGCCGGAACGTGGTATGGAGCCCAGCCACGAAACTGTAACCAACGAATCCAGTGCTGATGACTTCCCGACTTGAATGGTTGCCGACTATCAATTGCATTCCTCTCTTTCCTCTCTTTCTTCTCTCTGGGGTCTTCATGTAGATCAAGTTGACAAGAACTTGTGGAGATCTTCAAGCATCTTCTCATAGCTGCCACATCTCTACAGCTGTATCAACCCTGAAGTATTGAAGTTGTTGTTTTGAGGCTGCAGCTCATGTCACGCCGTGACCTTGCAGGTGGAATTTGCGAAAAATCTGCTGTGATTCAAACCTTGGACCAAACGGGCTGTGGCTGTTGACCCCGTTGGGTCCAGGTGGATGCAGCTGCACAAAGTCTTCTGGGAGCAGCTGGACACGTGGCACGGACATTGCTACGAGATCCCAGTGCCTTGAAGAACTCAAGAAAGATGTTTGAACAGACTTGATTCCAGGATATGTGATGTATCTGAAGTACACTAAGTGGATGCATCTAGATGTAAGTATGCTATATGTTATTTGAATGTTATTTGACATGTATATCATATCCGTTTGTCTTACAGAAGCTATTCTATAGTCCTTGGATTCTGAAGACTCTTAATCACAGTTTAAAACTCTGCAGGTTTGCATCCCCGTGGGTTGCAAAGACTAATAAGCATCATCTTTTAAGTCTCAGGTTTGTTGGATTCCTAAATTTGAATTTCTTTGTTTTGCCCCCAAAACTTTTCGTCACAAAAAACTTTCAGGTGCAAATCGATCAGAGCTGCTGAGTACAGTCCTTCAGTATGTGGAACCTGTGAGCCTGGCTTTTTTTTTAATGTCGAAGAAGTGTCACGAAGAATCGGTTGACTTTCAAAATTTATGTCTCCTCAGCGTAACTGTTTTTTGAATCAACATTTTCCTGTTGCAGATTTGGGATTTTCATCTTGAGTTGCTTGAGGTTTGGTTTTTTCCCGAAATACGGTATCTCTTAGAAGTTCAGCAATTTGGGATGTCAGGTGAAGCATCTGGATCCAGACTTGGACAACCTCTACAATCGAGCGCAAGCCACCCTTAACCAACCTCAACCTGGGAGAGCACAGGCGCCCGGGATTGGCAGGGAGTTTTTGTTTAAATTTTTTGAGGTCATTTGAATGACCAGGTCATTTGAAGATGCAAAGGGAATGAGCAAAAAGAAGAGATATTTCAACATTTCCAATCAAAATACACATCTATACTTATATATGACTTTATATGAATTTATATGACATTTGCAAACGCTTTTGCCGCATTTTTTCCGAGTGTACTTCCAAGTTTTTTGTAAATCTAACGCCCTATTGGAGGCTGGTGGATACAGTGGCTGATGGCGGGTTTCAGCAGGTTTCACACATGAGCCGAGCCATGTATCACCTACCCCTTGGGCAGAGTTTGGTGATTTCAGTGTCCGAATCTCAACTTAAAACTTGTGAAAAAAATTAGAAGATCTAATGTTTGTGTTACTTTGGTGAGAAATCTTCAATTTCAATATATGCTTTTTTGAATGCAAAATGTAAAAGTCTGTAACAAAAAAGATGTCGAAGAGCAAACCGAGAGTGCGTGAAATGCTCCTTGTACATATTGATGTGTATTTTTGTGGCATGGGAGATGCTTTGCCATGAGCTCACAACATGACAACAACAAAATTGGATACAAACAACTGCATCTGTTTTGCCATGAAAGCAACCAAAAGAAGTATAGCTGCAAAAGTTTTCGAAATTGAATGATGGCCGTCCCATCAGTGTGGCAAAGCAGACCTGGCTCATCGACTCGCCTACGGATTGCCCAGTGAATGTCATGCAAAAAAGATATATGAATTGTACGTAAATGTTAGCGCAAGACTCATGGCCATGTTCAAGTCATTAGATGTGATATAAGTATTGTTTGATTGGTATTTTTTTGATAGGCATTTTTTGATAACTATTTTCCACAAATATTTTGTTTGGTGTATTTTTTAATTTTCCTTTAAAGTTTCTCCAGATGTTTTCCCCCCCAAAAAAGCCAATGATCTAACTCTTGCAGCTTCACTGGAGAAGCTGCCAGAGAATCCAACCTATCTGGCCAAGTATCCTGGGAGGGTTTTCATCATAGCCCAAGTTAGGCAAAAGCACATTTTTTTTCGTGATCTTTTTATTGAACTTACGTGATGAACTTGATGAACTTGGTGTTTTTTTTGTTTCAAAGTTCTAGCTCTGAAATCTCATGCCCCACTCTGGTTCAGAGCAAAGATGCTCGGGGGGCCCATAGCCGGGGCCACGGAGTGGTCGTTATGATTTCACCAATGGATGAAGCCTCAGATTGGCCGATGGCATAACGTTGAAGGAAGAAATCCGGCTAACTACCTGGAATGTACAAAACGTTGCAAAACCCTCTAAGTAAGGGGATAAACTATCTATCAACTGGTGCAGGATTTCTTTCATTAACACTATTGGCATAACTTTGTATTTCCCTTCTCTCCCCACTTTCCGGGGGAATCGAAAACAACGCTCTGAGGTACATTACCGCACCGTGCGGAAGCCGGACGGTGCCCTTCCGGTGCCGTGCGTCCGACATGTTTTTTGGACAGACAAATCTCGCTGCTTTTGGGACGAGTTTTGTTAGAACTCCCAGGCAGCACCACTATGTGGTCTACGGTCTCTCCGGCACAGATGTGACACAAACCAGCGCTCTTTTAAATTGGAATTGCCGATTTTTTTTTACAAATCACTAATCACAGAAAGTGTCAATACTGGTTGACAGAAAGTGTACTTATATATCCTATTCCGAATCGATCACTTTTCCATCATTCCTGGTTGCCGAGGTCAGCAGCCACCAGTGGCAATGTTTCCTCCGGTGGCGGTGAACGCCTTGCGTTCACCGACGCCTCTTTGGCAAGCCTCTTGGCAAAGGAAGATTTCCCAATGGATTTTTTCCATGTAAATTGGCAAATGGGTCGATGGGAAAAATCTGACAAACTGGACAAAAATCTTCCTTTCACTATGAGCAATGGAAAAAAAGGAGACCCTGGTTAGTTTAGATTGTTTTTTGGGGATGAAACATTACTCAGTTATGTGGGGATTATAACAAATCATTATAAGGATCCCTATTGAACAACCAGTATTTCATGGATTTCGTAAGGCTGTGTAACCGAGTTCTTGAGACCTGAACCGTTCACCCCTGAAAAACAGCTAAATGTAGTCGCATCTATCAGGCGAATCATCTAATGCTCATTCAAGTATCCAATTCTTGGCCTACTTTTCAAGGTGAGGCTCAACTACATCAATCAAGGTTTTTCTGGAAATCGAAGTATCACTGATACATTATATTTGTTTTATGTTCTGTGAAGACTTCTTGAAGATTTAGATTTTAGATAGATTTAGAGTATGAATGTTGGATACACAAACCCTGACAGAACGGGTTCCTTTGCTCAGTGAGTTTCATTTTTTGTCCAGGTCAGAGCTGATCCACGTGGCACCCCGGCTATGGGGCATCGAGAGGCGACTGTGAGATGTTTCAAGGTTTCAAGCTGTGCTCGGAAAGACATGAAAGATGGAAAAGAATGGAAGAAAAGAATGGACACTTTAAAAGGTGTATGATATTCAAAGAAGAAACAGTATTCAAAGATACAAAAAGCGGGGCATTAAATTACTGAAAAAACTTTGTCACTTTTCAAGCCAAGAGTCCCGTTGATTCAAAATGAAGCGGTGTAGGACTCATTGACCTCCGAGGAACTTTGACAAATGAATGGGTTGTGCTTTCTTTAAACGGAGGATACAAAAACGCACGGAAAGGCAGAGAGATGGAGTAAGTCTTTGGAGTCAGGGCATTTAGAATGCAGTTAGGATCATTTAGGATCATTTAGGTATAAGACAGAAATAGAAAGAAATGAAGTTATATTCCGAATTTTGACATCTTTGGCTTCTGTTATTCTGGAAGGTTGCTCACTTGCCATGTACACCTTCGGTGGGTCACCGTGAGGCAAGGACTTGGCGTTTTGGATATTTTTCACTATTTTTTCCTCGTCACTTCAGAGGTGCGTGTCGGAATTCCACGCTCACCCACGGTGCTGCATAGAGAGGCAAAGCCGTCGAGGGAAACTGTTTGTGCAGCTGCGAAAAAACGGAAGTGGTGTATATGGAAACATGTTACAATATCATTGACGGCAGGTGCGGGTGAGCGCAGTGCCGCCTCCTCCCCAAACAATGCCTGGAGAGGCAGGAACGTCATCGCAATGTTGAATCGATCAATCCATCGCACATCTAAAACTTGACAAAACATGAAACAGCACAGCAGACGGATAGATCCGTTAATACACGTCAAAAACAGCAGGTAGTGAAAGTATCGTAAGTGCGAAGATATCATCACGCTTGTGGTACACTTCAACCCCCCGCCTTCTACCTTCCACGACCGCATGGCCTGCCTTTAGAGGATTGAAACAATGAACTTGAACGATGATTATGAAATCCTTTGATGCATTAGATGTTTGCCGAACTAATTTAACAAAGTTTTTGTCCTACCTTTTTTGTCCTACCTTTACTTAAAGGGATGTCAGTATATAGTACAGAAATGTATTGCGAAGTATGTCGATGCGATATCCACAAATTCCTTGAGGTAAAGCACGTAGGATTGCATGTGGACATATTGTGTTTGAGGACGTTTAGAGAAATCAGTGCTGGACGTTGAAAACACACAGACAAGAGTGAGTATTCTACTTGAGATGCTTATTTGTCCTCAATATCGGCGAAACTAGGCCGAGAGACATCCAGATACGTTGAAGAGTGTTGGCAAAGATATTGGGCAGAGAAACGGGATGCGAGTAATGAAAGCCAGAAAGTGTATAAGCAATCCGAAGTAGATTGTGATGTGTGTGGACGCAAAGTAGAGCAAACAAAACAAAGGAGCAAGGCATGTGAAGAGTGATAAGCATGTGAAGGCGGTTGAAGGCAGATGTGGTGATGAAAGTTTGGGATGCTATCTATCTATCGATCCATCCATCCAGCCAGTCATCTTTAGTGTATGGGAGTCCCTTCTTGGATTCTCCGGATCCACTTTTTGCAGACGATGCTGCTTTCCAGGTCCAGGCGTTTAAAGAGATGTCAACACCATCGGCAGTGCACCGAGAGGCTGGCCCCGAGCCGATGGTTATACATGCCATCCATCCATCCATCCATCCATCCATCCATCCATCCATCCATCCATCCATCCATCCATCCATCCATCCATCCATCCATCCATCCATCCATCCATCCATCCATCCATCCATCCATCCATCCATCCATCCATCCATCCATCCTTAGTGTATGGGAGTCCTTTCTTGGATCCAGGATCCACTTTTTGCAGACGATGCTGCTTTCCAGGTCCAGGCTTTCAAAGAGATGTCAACACCATCGACAGTGCACCGAGAGGCTGGCCCCGATACATGGAGTTGTAGGAAAACCCACCCTATAAGTGGCCTTACAGTTATGACCATCTATGAGCCCTACTTATAACTGGTAGGAAAACCCACTTTGCAATGTGTTGGAATTGAGCATTTTGTGTGACTGTTAAGGTTCGTGTGGTGACACCTGTGGTCCAGCACCGTCCTGTTGCTATGGCCACACCTGTCAGCAACCCAGGAAGTTGTATCTAAGATGCTTCTGACGGTTTTGTGGACCCGTTCCATGGATTCCATGGATTCCATTGGTACATGCAATCGTAGGGTCAGTTTGACAGAGTTTAAGAATTTCAAGCACATTCGAGTACCTCAGGTTACTACACCTCAAACTGTGTACAGGGAGGTGCCACCAAAGATGCCCAATGGAGATGGGAAGGTATGATGTCGTTTTGAACGATTCCTTGAGCATCGGCAGGTTCGACCACGGCCATCAGCTCCTGCTGTAGCAACACGACTCAGCAGTGCTTCACCGAAGTCAGCGCATTGCCAATGTTGCTGCTGAGGTTGCTTCGCCAGTGGTACAACATCGTGTAGTCAGGCATGGCACTCAAGCTATTTTTCAATTTATACATGCCATCTAATCAATCCATGGGACTGCACGCGCCAAAGCTTCAAGCACCCAGCAGGCCTAGTGGCTACCCAGCGCCACTATCGTCATCGTGCCCCCACTCCGAGCAAACAGACTTCATTGTGAGAATGTGCATTTTTATATCGTTGTTTTCATTGTGTAATTTGAATATTTAAGTAAGAAAAAAAATCATAGGCAGGTGAGCGCTGAGCATCTGAGTTGCAGAGTCTGCAGGTATCCTTCCCACACTCCGAATTATGCAGGTTTGGAATCTTTTCAAACGGGACATCATTTCACACATTTCATGTCACAGTTGTGGGCTGTTAGCAGCACCAGCTTGATCGAAAATCAGATGAATTCTCAAGCTGCAAGCCCTTTGATTTTCTACCAAAGATCCATCAAATGGCCTGCCTTTCAACTGTTCCAATCTTCAGCATTTTTTCACCTGAATCAGCCCTCGTCGTCATATGTTGACAATTGATTTGTTATTTTATCTATATATTTCCATCTGTTTCTTATAACTGTTTGAATCCGTCTGATTTCATTCAATTGCTTTCTTTGTGCAAATTCTTCATGGCTCATGGCAGGTTCACCGCAGCCTCTGCAGCATGGGCCCACCGTGCCTATCTCAATGCCATGACATGCCTATCATCCAATCCATCCATCTATCAATGAAGATTCCAAATGAACAAAAAAGGATTCCAAATGATTTCAAGATATCCCCTACATTCCCTACATTTCCAATATTTGTCATTCCCATGGCATTCCCTACATCACCCACCTCCTCGCTTATCCATCCTCCAAAGAGAGTTCGCTTATCCAACCCCTCAAAGGTGCTTCCGAGGAGACCAAAGCACTCTGAAAAACTGTGTCTTCTGTGTGTTGGGAGGTTTATGCTTTACTGAAAAACTCCGTACAATACTTCATTGCTGTAATTTCATCTAATTTCATCTAATTTCAATATGATTGAATATATTATGATCTTCGCTATGATAATGGATATGCTTTCAATGCCACAATAACTATACTTCTCAATGCCGATGAGTTGATGAGTGTGGCATTCTTGAGGACAAGGAGCATGGACTAAGCAACTAAGCCAAGAAAAACTGGAACTTTCGATTGTTTGGTGCGAACATAGCGTGCTTTGGAGGAATGCAATGGCTGCCCAGGCGCACGGCCAAGGAGCCGTGAGAGATGGTTGGCAGTTTTTTTTTTTCAATTGCCGAAAAAAACTAAAGAAAAGCAGATAGAAATAGATTCATAATATTTACATGAATATCTCCATTTTCCAAGGATGAACTTGTAGGGGCTAGTGGACATACTTGACATATTTGATGCTTTTTACTGCTGATTGTACATCATTTTATCATAATGTTCGCATCATATTTTTATCGTTCTTTGTTGAAGCGGTCAATGGTGCCTGGCAGGACCAGTGGTGTGGTTGCCGCAAACCAGGTCAGCGAGAATGGGAAAGACATGCAGAAGGGTCTCGATGCTTTGTATTCATTTCTTTTGTTGAGGTTTGAGGAAGATTGTCTTAAGGTGCTTCTTGGTCTTTGGGTTGTCTTTACCTCACTGAAAGGCCTCCAAATAGCTACACTACAGAAGGACCAAGGGAAGCAAAGCAGAAACAGCAACATGGAACAACTTTGCAAATGAGTTGGTGACTTGATATGAGTTGTGCGTTTATTTGATTTTTTAAAGTCATATTTCATTGAATTCATTGCTTTGGCTTTACTTGGGCTTCCTTTCCACTTGGCAAAATGATGTTTGAGCTTTCAGGACGAGCTTATGCTGAGAGCAGAATAAGGAGTGCAGCTGCCACCTGAGATCAGAACCAGTTTCATGCGAAGAGAGGTTTCAGGTGGTCGTTGCATTTCCTGGTGGAACGAGGTGGATTTCCTTCCACACACGCCGCCGAATGCAGGGAGCACAGACAGAATCCTGTGAACACTTGTGGATGCTGAAGAAGTCTTCGCAGGTATTTGCTGAACCCTAGTGAATGACACAGTCATGTAAAGAATGCTGGAAAAACGACTTGTGATTTTAGATCGGGAATCCCACCGACATAGAGTAATGAATTGCCAAGGCTCTCTTAGATTGGCTGAAGTACTTGGTCTCTGGGCAAATGGAGCCAGTCTATACAGCTCGTTTTCTTGGAGATTCGAAAAAAAGTGATGACAATGTGGACTACAAACATCTTGATGAATGGTCCTAAGTCTCCTAGTCCTATACTTAATATCAATAAATTTGTGAATAATCATGTAAATGTACTTTAGCTTCTTGTTGAGACAGGGTCAAGGTGTCTTGGTTCTTGAGAATCGAAAAAGATTGGTTTCTTCCCGGCCAATATCGGTGCCAGGGTGAACCAGCACCCGATGGCGGGAAGTATTGGGACAAGCGGCGCGTCGGGGTTTCCCAAGTTGTCATCCGGTGCAACCAATTTTTGGTATCACGACGTTTGGTGGAACATGTTTTTTACATTAAAAAATCGATGTTTCTCTGCTTCTGTTTTTTTTTGAGGTGCAGACCTCCCTACGGAGGTTACTGGAGTCCCTACAGGTTTGGGGGTGGCGATGTCACAACCGACGAAGGATGTCGTTGTTCCAAAAAACCGCACATCCGATGCCAGGAATGGGCTGAGCTGCGGCAAGTTCCGGAGAAGGAGTGGATGACGGGATGACGGGAGGATGAGAGTCGCAATTTTCCAGTTTCATTTTTCAAAAGTTGTTGGTGTTGGACTCATGTCGACTCATGTTGAGCTTTTGAATAAAGGACGGCACTTTTGATGATCTCACCTTAGCCAAGGAGGTGGGAGTTTGTTTTGCATTCTTTCCTTGTTATTCATTTGTTTAGGCAATCTTGAGGTTTCAAATGGGGTTTCTGATTGGGTGTATTTATGATTATTATGTGATTTTGCTTGTTTACGCCAACTGGTGAGTTTCTATGACTCGGATGTTCTCAGAATCAAATCCTGAGGTGATGCATGGTCTCCTTCAGGTACTACCAGGCCGAAGAAAGTGAGGTGCTCAGAGGAATCAGCGGAAAGAGCCGGGCGTGAAAATCAGAAATGAAAAAGACATGCAAGTTTACCGTGAAGTAAGGATATGAAAGGAAAGCAATCATTTCAGATATGACCAAAATTCAGATATCAGATGCACAAGAGTGCCATGCCCGGCCATGCCCATCCCAGGACGACAGCCGAGAATGTGAAACTGACAGAGCAGGCTCTGCGCCTTGTTTTTTTTTTCTCCTTTTTGAGTTGTCATTTACCGTAAAGGTTCTAGTGCCAAATGTAGGTCTTTCACAAGCAAGCACGGATTCGTTTCATGTTGTTTCCAACTCAGGAATTTATCAACGGCATCCAGATGCTAGGAGTTTGGCCGTTTGAAACCTCAAAAAAAAAAACAGCAGATAGCAGTGCCAGCCAGTTGCACTTCCCATTCCTTAGGCCAGAGCTCACAGCCAATGACCGCAAGGAGGTGGGTCCCAGCTCTGAAGGGATTGACAAACAGGAAGCTCTGAAGTTCGAGACCAGCAAGCTTGAGGTGTTTGCGGCTCTCCTGGTACCTTCCCAGCGAGTGGTCCGGCTTCTGCAAGAAGGCGCCAAGTGACAACCATGTGACAATCACAAGTTTCGAACTGAACAGTCTGAACTGAACAAATGCAATGTTTTTCAGTGTTTTTTGAGCATTTGGTGCATTCGGGGCTGGGTGCAACTTTGTAAGGCCAGATGAATCTTCCGAAGGCTCTGAACTGCCAATTGCTGGCAGATGGTTTGGGGTGCGCCCGAACCTTTGCTGAACCAGAAGTTGTAAGGCTTGCAATATGAAACTCATAGAGTCTGACACTCTCAAATCATGAAACCTTTGCGCTTTGTGTCACGAGGTCCCTTATATTTTGCCTGACTTTCCAGTACCTATCCATCTATTGAAGGCCTGCTTTGCCAAAACGTTGGAAGCGAAGTCACACACACATTGCAAACCCTTCCGACGGAGCTGAAGGCGATTTTGCTGAAGCCTGCGGAGATTGCAAAGGCGATTTTCCAGTGACAAAGTGGAAAAAAATGCGACAAATTGAATGGACACTCTATAGAGTGCTAGTATATATATATTTCTATTTCTCATCTTGGGATAGGACATCGCCGCGAGATTCTGCAGTGACTCCGGTGCGGATAGCATTAAGGACAGGGTGGACAGGGTGGAAGAGGTGGAAGGATAGTCTATGATATCATAGAATATCATATTGTCATATGATATCTCACAAAAATCCGAAAGTGGTGTGTGCTTGCAAGCATTGTGTGACCGTTTCACCTACCTCTAGCTTTCCTGAATCCAATGATAGGGTTCCTGTTCTCGTTCAAACCGCACGTCTTGAGGACTTTTATATTAGTGGTCTCATATCGCTGGAAGAGGTCCAGATTTCGTGCTCGCCCCAAATTTGCTTCCGAGTACTTGGCAAATCTTGACAATCTTCAAGAATCTTCCCCTGTAATTTGCAAGCCAAAGTGACAGCAATCTGAATCAAAGGTTGCCATACCTGTTGCAGATTCGCAAGCTGGAAGAGGCAAAGGGCTTGATTTACGGGCAAAAAAGGCACTCAAAGAAAGATACAGAAGTTCATGCAACTTTTGCAACTGTGACCGCCCCAGATGCAGATTGAGATGCACAGACTGGGAAGTTTAGGGAGCAAGTGAGGAACTGAACGACTGCAAGTAGAATGCAAATACCGGCCCCGGGGCAAAGAGAGTCACAGACACACTCCAGACATTAGCAGGGACATTTACCAGATACATAGGTTGAGGATGGTTGAGGTGCCTGCGCAGAACGTACACAATTCATACAAGCAGATCATCACGTGCAACTTGGGGTGTGCTGGTGCCAGCAGCACCACACGCAACGATGTCTACATCCTACATGCAGATGAAAATGCATAGGATGTGTGGCAATGTAAAGGTTAGTATGCACATAGCAGCTTGGAAGCAGGCACCCAGGCGCAAGGCTCAAAGGCTCAAGAAGACAAAATAACTTGTATGCAAATTCATAGTTCTTTCTCGAAAACATCATGAATATCATTTATGATGCTAAGCTAAAAGAGATATAATTTATATGTATCGAATTACAATATTTTTTTTTGTACATATCGAAAAGTGATCTGCTTACAGATTGGAGTTGATTGCGGTCAGGCAGTGGAACTCATTCTCCGCAGCTCCCAGTTCTTTACCACGCATGAGTGGCAGCAGTATGTTGGATTGCCAAGTTGAAACGCCAAGATTATGATGTTGTAAGTTTTTTTTTTTCGAGATTCTTGGCCTGTTGAACTCGAGTCTTTTTTCACACATGTCCTGTTTATATTTTCCCGAATGGAATTCTTTTTGGGCGTGAAAAACAGGTTTACAGCATACGCGGGGAAGACTCACAGGAACAGGCTGGACCTTTGCGACTTTCGTGTCGACTTGAGTTAGCAGACTCTTTTTGCATTGAAGCCCATTGCTTGGCAGGCCAGAGTTGAAGAACTTGAGGCCAGCAAAACATAACCAAAAATGATCAAATCTTCATGCTGTGCATGGTGAACATGATGTAGATAAGGATAAATAAGGCTGCATTCATTATTCCATCTCATTTTCAATCGCAAAGTGTTTGGTTTCAGAGTTTTATGATTTGGCAGGTTCCAAACTCTTCGTGTGAGTGCCCAGATTGCGAGGGGTAGAACTTCAAACCATTTGAACTCATGAAATTTTCACTTGGACATTTCAAGGCCAGTGAAGTGTGGAAAGCTCAGTCGGAGGTTTTCATGGCAGAAGTTTTTCATGGGCAAAATTGTGGTCAATGAGGTGAAAGTCCCAAGGCCGCCGGAGTTGGGAAACAAAAAGACCACGGAAATGTGCCAGTTTTCTGCCATTTGTTGCGGTCAGGTCATTCCCAGAATACCGGAAGATGAAAGGCCAGATGTCAATTTTGTCAAGCATTCCATGTCTTGGCACGTCTTCACAATGCCCATCTACGTCCAGGGCCGACGACTGTGCCGCAACACTGAGACATTTCTTGGAGGAGAGACACTTTAGAGTGCCGGAATCTTCTTACACAAATTGAAAACGACAAGAAAAACCGCATGTTTTCGATATGTTGTTGAAGTAAGAAGGAACAGAAAAAACCTGCATTTTGATGGACAAAGTCAGAGAGACGGATGCCAGGACCCAAGCAAGCGGATAGGCGCCTGCATATATCAATGATCAACTGGATTCTCCCACATACGAAGAGTTTTTCCATTGTATTGCCAATAGCACATATAGAAACAATCTAGAAAGATCTAGAAAGGCCATTTTTTGGGGGACACTTTCAAAGTTGGTTCTGTCAAAGTTGGGCACTGTGAAGCAACTCGACGGCCACCCGATGCGACGGCCGTGTCAGTTGTGAACTGGAATACGACGAAAGCGAAGCGGCGGAGCCATCAGGCGCGAAAACACAACAGTGAGAAAACGTTCATCATTTTATTGTGCATTTAAAGCATTTATATTTAGATCTATTCATTATTTAGGATAATACTGTTCTACAACGCCTCGTAGATCCATATAGTATGTATTGATATGATTGAATATTATTGATATATTTGATTAAGTTGTGAATAATCCAACGGCTATATACATGACATTTATATAGCAACGATTCTAAACGTCGAGAGCTCTGTTTTCCAGGCTGATGAGGGTGCAGGAGTTCGAGTGGACAAACCCACCTTCTTGGTCGAACAGGTGTGGGTGGAGCTTGGAGTTCCGTTTTCACAGCCCGTTTGAAAATCATACGCTAACAATGCGGCGTCGTTTTGATCGAAAGGCGGAGTGACTCATGTCGTTCAAAGTTGGCCGCTTCCTGTCGTTTAAAGTGAGCCAGAGTGCTTTCATGATCTTTTATAATCTTATGATGATTCAAAATTATTTCTGGAACATCTATTCTGTTGATATGTTTGCGCCATTTTCGGACCTCAAAAAAACAACGCTTTGCGTTTCTTTTCGAAGAAAGTGTTTGTATAGGCACCGGAGCCGGGTGACGAAGGCATTCGGCTCATCAGCTTGGAATCTTTGGCCGAAATTTCTCCTTGGGGGTCGTGATAGAACACTTCAGTCACTTCTGACAACTTCCAATGGACTGTGTTTTCAATGTTTTTCAGGTATCCATTCAAGTTGGCTTCAGTTCCAGTCGAGATACCAAGTGTCCCCCAAAAAATAAAGCCAAACTGCCAAAGAAAAATACGCAAAAACACTGAACAATTGGTGAAATTTGGTGATTTTTTTTGTGAATCGTGAATCCTGGGATTTTGACCCGTATTGACCCCTTTTGCTGTCCAGGATTGGCACAATGAATGCCTGGGTCCCTTGCTTGCTGGTGCCTTCATCCGATGCTGTCAGATCCACCAGGCGAGGCGATGACAAATTCAGCCGTTTTTCTGTGACCTGGATATCTATGATAGATTTGTTTCATCAGAAGCTCAATAATCAATCGAAGATTTTCAGTTGACTTGTCGAAGACAACTGGTGATTATTTTGTGTGCCCACGATGCTTACGGTTGTTTTGAAATGTTTTAAACTGCGTTTCAAACATCGGTAGGATGTGAAAAGGATCACATCCTGAAGCGAGGCAAAGTCAACTGGAGAAGCTGAGAGGGCTTCGGCTGCAACTTGAAGTTTGCATCCAGGCATCCAGCGGTGATGCTGAATTTGTTCCCAGGATTCACTGGCTACACGTTGTGAAACAGCTCAAAACAATACGTGATATGATGATATGATAGATTCTTTAGTGATTTTTGTACTTGTCATGACTTCTATCTTATTTCGAAAGGAGGTGGAGTCAGCTGTCAACCTGCTTCAATGTTAGGACGCTTGCGAAAACGTGGTCAAAAAATGGTGTGCTCAGAATATCCTGTTGCAGTTTGCATTTCTGCAAGTGTTAAATTTGAGCCTTTAATTTTTTTCCCATTGAAACCCTTCGTCGTGTTCAGAGTTCAGACGTTGCAGTTGAGTTTATGGCGACTCGGAGGGATCTTGTAGGAAAGTCAGGAACAGCACCGTTGAGAACTTTTATCAGAGTTGGGCTGGGCAAAGGATTCCAAGATTTGATCATTTCGAGGAGCACTCTAAACCTGACCATTGTCTTGCGGAATCCGTCTCAGCATCGCATCTTTGAATGGTGTACCATCGGTTTTCACCTGGTGTGATTCGTGCCACTTAGATGGGATCAAATTCAAGGCCTAGGAATGGCAATCACCCATCTAAAATCAGGATATCCAACCCGACCAATGCGAAGGGAGATGATGAATGCAAGTCACCTGCAAGTCACATGAAAGTCACATGAAAGTCATGAAGTTATGAGATGATTTGAGATGGAACCGGATGACATGATGTTGCTTATTTGCTCGCTGCCCGTCCAGCCTGTCTCCTGCCCGCTTGGTTCGTTGGAGCCATGTGGATGTCGCTGCATCGATTGCCATGTATTGCCCTGACCGGATTCATCCTGGCCGGTCCAACGATCGCGACCGACAACACCACCACCATGGTCAGATTCTCAACACGAACGGTATGGGTGTTGCAAAACGCCTTGCTTTATGTCTTGGTTTTGCAAATACCAATAAATCACAGCTGGGATGGTCACCAGACACGAGAAACGCTTCCAGAATTTCAGCCATAGGACCATTTCAACAAGCTGAATAGTTAGTAGTGAAAATTCTAGTGAACATGAGAAACATATTCCTTTCGTATGGACGAACTGAAGTGCCAGAGCAAAAAGTGTTGGGAACAAAAGCGAAACCCAAGCCGATAAGTTGTGTTTGCTTGTGTTCCAAAGATGACGTAAGAGCTGCAAGTCAGGAAGCCCCCTCGAAGTAACCCATGTCAGACGACCAGACCGGAACAGGTGACAACAGCGACCGTCACAACCACAATGCGCCTGTCATGCTTGGCCGATGCCTGGACCCCAGAACAGCGCAACTTGGCAAAATCGTCGCAAAAACATGGGACAGCCGGAATGCCGTGTTCACAAAAACTCGAGATGTATAACAACGGCCAGGATTTCATGTTTGCCCGCCTCTGCAACGCCACTAGTTGCAGACTGGTGCAAATGTACTGTAAATAGCGGTATTTCAGGGATAGTAGCGGTATATGTGCCGTAGTCACGGCCGCCCCGATTTTTGGGATTTCTGGGATCGTTTCATGTGTTTTACAATACAAAACTGTCGCCGCAAATCTCAAGATTTTGTGTTCTCATGGTGATGTGGTGCAATCCCTGTGTAAATAACGCTATTTTAGGGACCTTACATGCTTACTAAACCCTAAAAACTAAACCCTAAAACACAAACCCTAAAAACCAAAACCCTACAACCTAAACCCTAAAACCTAAACCCTTAAACCTAAAACCCTAAAACCTAAACCCTAAAANTGGTGCAAATGTACTGTAAATAGCGGTATTTCAGGGATAGTAGCGGTATATGTGCCGTAGTAACGGCCGCCCCGATTTTTGGGATTTCTGGGATCGTTTCATGTGTTTTACAATACAAAACTGTCGCCGCAAATCTCAAGATTTTGTGTTCTCATGGTGATGTGGTGCAATCCCTGTGTAAATAACGCTATTTTAGGGACCTTACATGCTTACTAAACCCTAAAAACTAAACCCTAAAACACAAACCCTAAAAACCAAAACCCTACAACCTAAACCCTAAAACCTAAACCCTTAAACCAAAACCCTAAAACCTAAACCCTAAAACCAAAACCACAAAACTAAACCCTAAAACCAAAACCCTAAAACTAAGCCCTAAAACAGAAACCCTTAAAACCTAAACCCTAAAACCAAAACCCTAAAACTAAACCCTAAACCAAAACCCTAAAACTAAACTCTAAAACCAAAACCCTAAAACTAAGCCCTAAAAGTAAACCAGTAAGATGCCCAATGTTGGTGGATGGGCGAACATGAGCGCCTGGCGCTATAACAACTCATGCTGAGTGATGCTCTCCATGTGAATTGGAAGGGACTTGAGATTGGGCTGACTTGAGAAACTCCGTTCGCTTCAGAAGCAACAACAAACAACAAACAAACAAACAAACTGAAAAG
>DF243934.1:0-33021 GCA_000507305.1 Breviolum minutum Mf 1.05b.01 | reverse complement strand
ATTTTTTTGAAAAGATGGCATGAGACAGGACTGCATTCATTTTTACGGCAAGATTGTATGAGACAGGACTGCATCCATTTTTTATGACAAGCCATCACAATACCGGTACTCATCCATTTTGACGACAAGCCAGCATAAGACCGGCACTCATCCATTTTTATGACAAGCCAGCGTAAGACCAATACTCATCCATTTTTTTGACAAGCTGGCATAAGACCAATACTCATCCATTTTTATGACCAGCCAGCATAAGACCAATACTCATCCATTTTACATAGGTATGTATATACACATACGCACACATATATATGTACATAAATATACTTCTCAGAAGGAATGTTTACATATTTTTTTTCACGGGGCTCTTGTTGCTTGGCAGGAGCCATAGGAGCGATAGGAGCGATGAGCAACAAAAATAGAACTTTTTTTCTACATGCATTGAAGATATGGCCTTCCTGCCCTTGAAAAGAAAAGTTGTGGAGGACAAGGAGGAAGGAAGTTTTTCTTAAGAAGGTGCAGATTTGTTCGAGGCCGGTCAGGCCGCTAGTATATGTCGAAAATATGACTCAGAAAGCTCGGACTTTGTACCAATATAACAGCAAAAGCAACTTCATGCCCTTGTGCTGTGGCACACTGGATTTGGGCTGAGAGGGGGAGCGCACCACTATGTTCGCATTCCTTTGCGCACAAAGGAAGGTCATCAGCAACCAGATGCTCTCACTACACCTCTGGTTTTGCAATCTTCCCAACCTCAAGGAGCTACAGTTGGCATGTCGAAAGTTGGCTATTCTTTTTGTCAAGATACGGCATTTTTTGTTTGCAACGGAAAATATCATGTGCAACTGAAGATGTTGCCTTTGCGCCCCTGAAGTTGGCCAAAAAAGTCGAGATCCACACCCATGGTCTTTCGGTCTTCTCCCACTTGTTCTAGGAACGCATCTGTATCGTTCCAGGACCTGGCGTTTAGTTGGAGGTTTCGAGACTTTTTTGCAACTTGCTGTCAAGAAGAATAGAGGAAGGCCTAAAAGCTGTAAGTGCTTTGCAACTTTGACTGTTTTTGGGACGAAGCTCACTATCATAGATTAGGGTTGAGGATTGTGTGCTTACTGACTACCGTCAAACAGGTGTTTTTCTTGTGTGTTGGCGCCTTTTGTGCAGCACGATCACTGTGGCTGATGGTTGAACATGTGAATATGTGCATTACGATATTTAAGATGCATTATGATGCCATATATGATCATACAATGAAATATGGACGTGTGAGTATTAAGAAACCAAGCGATGCACTGTATGTCACTGTATGTCTAAACCTGATGTCTGCAAAACCTAGGTTGAATTTGGTCGATTGAAGGAGCTTGTGCTACAGGTGCAAGATTGTCCAATTTCTGAACAAGCGAAGCGAGACTTGCACATGAGGCTTCAACAACTCCAACAGAGTCGAGGAAGACATCTTCAGACATGGATCAACATTCAGGGCATCGATCCTCACCCTTCTTCGTTTAGTGTTGGATGCCTAAAAAGCAAAGAAACAAGTGAGAAACAGGAACGAGCATTGCCAACTTGTGTTGGCAAACAACTGAGAGAGGAGGGCTGCTTTCCTGGAGACGGACCGTTCCCATGCAGCCAACACGGTTGTTCCCAATTTCATCGGAATCTTCATGGTTTTTGCCATCGTCACAAGAGCTTGCGCTTCAAGCGGAAGATCTTGTCATGTTTGCAGACGAGCTTGAACGGTTTGCAGCTGCTCATGCTCTTGCTCGTACAAGCATCATTAGAAATCGAAGACAGATGGTTACTGATCGGGATTACTGTTTCTTTGATACCTTTGTCTGTTGTGTTTCTGAACTCATTTGCGGGCCCGATGACCACTTCTCTTTGTGCTGTCTTATCCACTTGTATTTTTGGCAGCCTGGTTTTCGCAGCCAAGAGGTTTGAAAATATGCAGCGGACGCGGCAGCAGTTGTTGCTCCAGACTGAAGGCAAGTATTTGCAGGTTTTTGAAACCACGCTCAGATTGGAAGAATCTGAATTGCATGGAAGGCATTGCAGTTTCTCAACTCTTTTGGGTGAAAGAGAAGGTGGAGATGAGCTTGTGAGCGGTGTCAACTTCGGCCTTCAACAGCCTCTGCCGGACTTGAACAGCAACTTCGAAGAAGCCAAGCGCACGCTGCCCATCTTTCAGAGGATGGTATGTGATCAGTTGAACGACGTGGCAATTGCACATGTCGCAGCCAGCATCAAGCTGTTAACAGATCTGGATAGGCAGAAATCTCTAGTGGATGTGCTCTACTGCAAAGTATTTTGCGATGGCTTGCTGCAGGTACAAAGGGCCTGGCGTAGGCTACACGGACTCAGTGGAATTTATGTTGTCGCTTCGCAGGACGAATTTGCCAAAGTATCTTCACAGAAATGCTGCCGCATAGTGGTGTCAGTCCAGGGTTATCAAGCCACAGTCTTCTTGATGGAGGCATCTTTGAGCAAACTGGAAGAAGAACTCAATCAAATGCACCATGATGCAAATTTGCTTGGCCTTCTGGACCAAGACAACCCACAGCATTGGGAAGTGTCTATGCTTCAAGCACCCGTGTTGATTCCAAGTTGGTGTATTGTACTGATATCCTTCCTTCGATATGCAGCTCAGATCCTTTCTGCAATTTTTTGGTATTATTTCGGCATACTTCCTTTGTATTTATCAGGCGTGTCGATGCGATCCGTCACTGATGCTGCTCTTGGTTTACCGTTTCTAGTTTTGGTTGTGGTTTTTGCAAGTGAATTGCGATTCTTACTTTTCATTCCCTGCTGCTGCTACTGCCGCCGGCCCTCGCATAGAAGGAGGCCAAAGCCAACTCAGATCTTCTACCGGAAGTATTTGGGTGTGCAGGGCAGTTTCTACGACATCAAGGTTGCAATGTTGCAACTGTGTACCGTCATTCTGCAGGCCATGGGAAAGTGTCAAATGCTCCAGGTGCTCGGTGACCCACGGGGAGGTCAGGTCCTGTGGTCTCAGAGCAGTTTTCGATGGTTTGTTGCTTTGCTGTGCCTGAATAGCATCTACCCTGCCTTGATCCTATCTTTTCCAGACCGTGCATTTTCACGGCTTGCTGCTGCATTCATGGACGCTGGCCTGGATTTGGGTTATGTCATTTTATGGCTCGTTGTGCTACACACAGTCTTGACAAAATCGCAAACTTCTCCTCCCTGGGTGCGGTTGAACTCTTGGTCAAGTTGGCTTCTCTCACATTCTGGAGCTATATGTCAGTCTATGTGAGCGTTGCGCACGTTTGCTGCGTGTGTCGTTCTTTGCAACAAATCGACTGGGTGAAGATCCAGATGCCTTCCTACAACCAAAAGAGATCCCAACTGCAACGCTACATCCGGATAGGTTGCTCAGTAATTTATTCCAGCGCGCTTCTTCTCACAGTGTGGCTGCTCTTGGGACAGGCAGATCCAGACAACTGCTCTCCGTGTCACTGCACAGAGTTGAATGCCACAGCATATCATTTAGAAAGCTGTGGCGCAGTGGCACACATGAAACTGAGGAATTTGTTTCTTTCCAGCCACAAAATTCACAGCCTGGCACCAGATGCTTTAAAGGGTCTGAGCGACCTGCAAGAATTAGACCTTTCCAACAACCTGTTGACCAGACCACTGCCAGCTGGAGTCTTCCGCGATCTGACTCGTTTGGAGAAGCTCAATCTGACAAACAATAGTTTAAGCACCCTTCCTGCTGGGATGTTTGAAGGCCTTAAGGATCTCCAAATCCTTGACTTGCAAAGCAATGGTCTAAAGATGCTGCCTGCTGGAGTATTTTCGAACCTCAGATACCTTCACAACCTTTCCTTGCGGAACAATGGACTGGAGGTGTTGCCGTCACGTGCCTGAGTGCAAAACTGGAGACATTGTAATTGCTTTGTTCATCAATTTTTCCTTTTTGTTCTTGTTTATTTCTTGCGAGAATACATTTGAACGATTATAGGTTAGTCACTTTAGCATGCTTTACTGCCACCACCTACCAGGACCCTTCAAAGGCCTCAGCCAACTCCAATTTCTAGACCTTACAGGCAACAACTTCAGCACGTTTCCTATCGGCATGTTTGATGGCATTGGCATTGGGAGCGGGAAACTATTTGCCACTTTGGATGAGGAGTCATACTTCTGGAAGAACGAATCCTCGCTGCGGTTGGTGGGGTTGAATTTTGAGCTCCCTGTCGGAGTCTTTGATGGCCTGACAATGCTTCAGGAGCTTTCCTTGACAAGCAGCAGCTTGAAGAGACCACTGCCAGCTGGAGTCTTCCGCGATCTGACTCGTTTGGAGAAGCTCAGTCTGACAAACAATAGTTTAAGCACCATTGATCTTGGAACTCTTCAGCAATCTTTTCAGCAATTGACTGGCCTCAGAGAGCTTGACTTGCAGAACAACAATCTGGAGACCCTCCCTGCTGGGATTTTTCATAATTTGAGTGGGCTTTGGACACTTCGCTTAGAGAACAACTCATTGCAAACGCTTCCTGCCAATATCTTTCAGAATCTGAACAGCCTATATTCGCTTTATTTGCAGAACAACAATCTGGAGACCCTCCCTGCTGGGATTTTTCATAATTTGAGTGGGCTTTGGACACTTCGCTTAGAGAACAACTCATTGAAAGCACTCCCCGCCAATATCTTTCAGAATCTGAGGTGGGCTTAGGTACATTAATTTGCAGAACAACGATCTGCAGAAACCCCCTTCCGATATCTTTCAGAACCTTTTGGACTTTGGAACGGGTATATATATATATAATGGAAATTTTAGATATTAAAAAATTAAAGTATTTAATTTATTTTTGAAATTTAATAATAATAAACTAAAAGGCAATTATTTTTGCGATTTTTATCTTTTATATTTTGTTTTTTTGATTGAGATAAAATTGGCGGTTTGGCTTGGTGGTTTGGAGTTGGTGGTAAGACCTTTATTTTGGTTTTTTTTTGTAATAATATTAAGTTTATTTTTTATTTTTCAAAAAAAATAATATATAGTAATAATATTTGTTAGATATAATAATGAAGAATTGTATCACTATAATCATGTACAGCCCAATACGCATGGTGAGTGACTCCCTTTTGGCTCAAGGAAAAGAGCGCTCCGCAGCGCAGAGATTGTGAGATAGTTATTTTGCATGGTAGCGGTAGAGCTACGGTGAAGATCCAGTGGCAAGATTGAGAACTTCCGCCTGGTAGCGGAAGACGGTCGTGATAGGGACCGAGATACTAGTGAAGAGAGGCCGGACTTTGAAGGTCCGGAAGAGCCCGTTGCCCCGGGCGATATAGTTGGGGCTGGAGAGCCGAGCGGGCCGGCAGAGCCCGTCGGCGAAGAAGCTGCAAGGAAAGCAGCAGAGGAAGAGGCTGCAAGAAAGGCAGCCGAGGAAGAAGCTGCAAGTAAGGCAGCTGAAGAGGCCGCAGCCAAAGCGGCAGAGGAGGAAGCTGCGAAGAAGGCAGCTGAGGAAGAAGCCGCAAGGAAAGCGGCTGAAGAGACAAGCCGCGAGGAGCCAGCGGAATTTGTCTTTGGAATAGTACCACCGGTCGGAGGACCGTATCCGGTGTCAACGGATCAGGAACGATCCGAGTATACTTACCAAGAGGTAAGGAAAGTCCCTAAGAGGAGGAGGACATCCAAAGAGCCGAAAGAGCCAGTACCGGAACCAAAAGAAGGTCCGAAGAAGAAACCAGAAAAGAAAGAGAAAGAGCCCGAAGAAGAGCCCGAAGAAGAAGGAGTAAAAGGAAAGAAAGGAGAAGGAAAAGGACGGAACTGGAGATTCCGATCAGAAGAAGGATATAAGAAGAGAAGACTGAAGAGTCTTAACAAGCGGGTGGAAGAGCTCAAAGCCCGAGGAGAAGAGTTGCCCGAGCACTTGCAGGAGTTGTTGGCGTCGTTTGGACCTGGAGGAGTCTCAAGCGGTTCATGAGACCGTCCAAGCGGTGAAGATAAGCCAGATAAGCCAGCACACACACCAAGGTTTGTGCTGAAAGAAGCTCCACGGGTTCGAGCGGAAACTGCTTATATTCCGGAACCTGATCCTGGTGTTGGAGATCAAAGGAAAGTGCAAGTCGGAAGGTTGGTTGAGCAGATAGCCACCCCAAGATCCGAACCTGAAAGAAGCCGAAGCCGTCCAAGAGACCGCATGATAACGGTCCATCCAAAGATCTCCGAGCTTGCTAGAGCAAGAGCGTACGGAGAAGCCGAGCAGGAAAGGTATTTGGTTTCAAATTACCGCCGGAGGGTATCAGTGGCTACTGAAGCCGTACGTCAGTCGAAGGCTCGAGGAACGGTAGCTGCATCCATCCAAGAGGCGGTGTATAAACTGGACGGGATTGGTGAAGCTTGCAGCAGTTGTGACGACAGGGTAACCAAACAGAGGGAAGTTGCCCGAGCTTTTGCAGCAAGAAGGATTACAGAAAGAAGGGCTCAAAGAACGGCTGAAGAAAAGCCGAAAGAGGAGAAGAAACAGAAGGAAGAAAGTGAAGGGACCAAGAGGAAGAAGCAGAAGTTTGACAGCAACGTTCCAGTGATCGTGCCGGGAAGACAGCGAGGCCGAAGTTTGGAACGGGAGGTTCAACGTCAAACCAGAGAATACCGCCAAAGTAGAACGGCCCAAGAAGCTAAGGAGGAGAAATCCAAAGCGGCTCGAAGGGCCGAAGCGGCAAAAGAGGTGTTGCCGGAAGAAGTGGAAAAGAAAGAGGAAAAGAAAGAAGAAAAGGAGGAAAAGAAAGAAGAGAAGCGAACGCCGGGAGTTTTGAAAACGGTCGAAAGGGCCGAAGCTAAGCAAGCGGCTGCTGTGGCCGAGGAATATTCCTACTACTCCTATACTCCCGAAGAGGAGGAGGAGGAGACAGAAGAAGAAGATAAAGAAATAGAAGCCAGCGGAGAGGTTGGAACTCCGCACTTCTTCTGAAATGGAACCTCAGCAAGTACAGGAGATGGCAAATGCCATCCAGCAGCTGCAGACGCGAGTGAACCAGCTCGCTTACGGAAAATGAGGCGTTGCGCAATCAGCATGTGGGGATGCAAGCCATGGCGGAATCAACAGGGGAGTCAGCTAAGAATTTAGGAAAGAAAGATGATAAGAAAGATAGGAGATTGCTGGTAGATACAAAGGGTTTAGGAAAACCGGAGATGTTTAACAATGATGAACTAGGGTTTAGAAGGGAAAAGAGTTTCAAGATGTTTTGGAGTTTTGTTTGGACAGGGATGACCCGGTCGACATGACCGAGTTGGTGACTAAGCTCGGGATAGACCCCGAGATAGACCCCGAAGCCGGCATCCCTGGTTTGGAAGACAAGTGTGACCAGTTGTACAGGGTTTTGAGTTCTTTGACTTCCGGTGAGTCGGAAGATCTTGTGGTTGGATGTGCCAACCTCGATGCATCGGGCTATGAGGCCTGGCGTCGTTTGAATCGCCGTTGGGACCCAGTTACAGCTGGTAGGAAAAGAAACATCTTGAGAGCAATCCTTAACCCAGAAAGGACAAAGTCTTGGGAAGGCGTGAGACCAGCAATTGAACAGCTGGATGATTTGATTCGTCGGTATGAAGCCCGGAAGAACGAATCGGGTGCAAGAGAAGTACTTTCGGACGACATCAAATGCACAGCTATAGAGTTATTAGTTCCCCCGGATTTGGAGAAACATTTAATCCTGAACAAGTCTCGTCTTACAAACTATTCACTCATCAAGCAGGAGATTGAAGTTTTGATGGAGACGACGTTGGGGTCAAAGTCCAAGATCCACAGGCCGGGATCGGCCGCAGCATCATCACACCAAGGCCCAGCGCCTATGGAAGTGGATGCAATTACGCAATGGCTTGGATCCTTAGTGAAAGGAAAAGGTAAAGGCAATGGCAAAGGCAACAAAGGAGACAAAGGCGGAGGAAAGAAAGGCAACCCAAGTAAGGACATTGAGTGTTACAACTGTGGTAAGAAAGGACATAAAGCTTCAGATTGTTGGGCTAAGAAAGGTGACAAGCCCGGCAAGGGAAACTCCAAAGGTAAAAAGGGTAAAGGAAAAGGCTCAGGTAAGAAAGGCTCAAAAGGCACCGGAAAGAAAGGTGCAGCGGCTTTTGAAGAAGCCGAAGAGTATGACGGAGCAGAAGAGGAACCAGCTCCGGAAGAAGAAGAAATGGGACTGTTTGAGGTGAATGGCACCGAGGTGAAAGAGACCCAAGCGAATGGGTTGGAGTGGATGAAGTTCAACCTTGATACGGGAGCAGCTCAGACAGCAATCCCGGAGAAGTGGAATGCCATCAAGGTGAAGCCAGGTAGTACGGTGACCTTCAAGACTGCATTGGGAGAGTTGGTGCCAGGACAGGGCACTGGAGAGTTTGAAGGATCCGATGAGAACGGCGGTAGATGCCGAATCAGTGGGCCGGTGACAAACGTTCATAAGCCACTAGTTTCAGCATACCGTTGTATGAGTAAAGGAAGACTGTTGGTACTGGATGAGAATGGTGGACATATAGTCCCTCTGAACACCCCTGTAGCGTACGACATCCAGAAAGCACTGAAGAAGGCATCGCGGAAACAGAAGCAAAGGCGGATACCAGTGTACCAAGAGAATGGTATCTACAATTTCTACCTGAAGGGCAAATCACCAGTGAACGGCAAGCCAGAAACCTCTCTTGGAGGTTTTGGCCGGCAGCCGGAGGTGTAAGACCGGCGTGTGCGCGGCGGCTGAGGAGGCCGAAAATCCTGGAGAGCCTGAGGGCCGACCTGAGGGTGAACCAGGTGAAGAGTATGAGGTAGAAGAAATAGAGAGACCTGTTCAAGTGAGATCGCCAAGTGATCCCACTGCGGCCGAGGTGGAAGAGCATGAAGCCACAGGCCATGTACAGTATCGCACGTGGTGCATGCAAGCATTGTGTTGCAGGCCGAGGTATTGGCCAGCAGCATCGAACCAGAGAAGAGGAATTAAGAGCTCAAGATGGGCTACCGGTCATCGCCAGTGACTATACGTTTATGTCACAGAGTGGTGCAGAAGACGGTAGAGCAAAACCCATTTTGGTTGTGAAGGACAGCCGAACTTCGTCAGTGGCTGCAACTTTTGTGGATGCGAAGGGTCCTACCCCTTACGCTGTGAAGTACTTTACCAACTTCTTGAAGTCGTTCGGCTACAAGAGAGTCGTAATGCAGAGCGACGGTGAACCGTCGATAGTGGCACTTAAGACCGCGGCAGCTGATGCCGCAGGAGTCGAGTGTGTGCCGAGAGAATCTCCAGTGGGAGAGCATCAAGCGAATGGCTTGGTAGAGAATGCTTGTAAGGAAATCAAGCGACAAGTGAGAGTTGCGAGGTCCGCCTTGGAGGAGAAGGTTGGGAGACCGTTGAGTGACTCAGATCCCGTGTTGGCATGGTTGCCAATGCACGTTGGGGATTTAATGAACCGGTACAAGAAAGGTACCGATGGCAAAACGCCAGAGAGTGAAAAGGACTGGAAAGCAGTGGCGAAAGCCTGCTATCTCCTACGGGGAGAGGTTGTACTACCGGATGGTAGGTGAGAATGTCCGTGGATTACATCGGACATCACGGAAGGACTGGATCGCTTTTAGTGATCACAGCGGAGGGTGTCCAGCGAGGCACCGGAATCCGAAGACTTGGGCCTGCAGAAAGGTGGGTCATGGATGGTTGGGATGACCAGAAAGGCAGGAAGCGTTGATTGGCGAGCCAAGGCTGGAAGTGCCAGCGATGCCAAGGGTGGCAGTGTTGCCGCCTGCTGAGAGGCGGTTGTATATCCGGAAAGCGGATGAAGTATGGTGCAACGGATGGTTGTCCGGGTTGCACGTGTGTACTGTTGGACCAGCCAACAGTGTTGCCTCACACTGAGGCGTGCAGAGTACGTCTGCTGGAAATGATGTCAAAGGATGACACAGCAGAAGCAGGAAACGTAGAAGTGAGGTCCGAGAAAGCGGACCAGAAGTGGATGTGACTGTAGAAGAGGCCACGGGAGATCCAGGTGAAGTTGAAGCGCTTCCTGAGATTCCAGAAGACCCTTAAGAGAGGGCAGTTATGAAGAGAACGGTTGTGGAAGCACCGCAAGTGCCGAGGAGGACAGCAAAGTCTAAGGCACAACAGTCTGGTGAGAGAAAGAGGCCAGGTCAAATGACGATGGCACGTGGACCGCCATTGGCAAAGCCAAAGCCGAGTCCAGCGCAAGGTGAGAAGCGTGCTGCCGAAACACCGGCAGAAGAGTTGAGAGATGAGGCGACTCCAGCAGGACCTGGAGCAGGAACATCTCCACCAAGTGAGATGCAGGTCGAGGGGCCGCAACCTGGAGATGTTAGTACCTTGACAAAGGCCAAGAGACAGCTGAAGGCTTTGATCAAGAGGAAAATCCTAGATACCTATGATGTCCGTTCGGTGGAAATCACCGAGGAAGATGCGGAAGCCATAGCTCTCATGAGCTGTGAGATGGCTGCAGTAGATGTGATGGAGATCTACTCTCCAAAGAGGTTTACAGAAGCAGCAGCGCAGTTCAAGCTGCGACCTGGGTTTGCAGTGGACCTATGTGAGGAGAAACCTGAAGGAGGTTGCTGGGATTTGAGAAAGGAACCGGACGTTCAAGAGGTCCGTGAGTGGATTGACAAAGACGAACCAGCGTTGTTGACAGGGTCGCCACCCTGCCATATGTTTTCGTTACTTCAAAACATCAGTTGGTACAAGCTGAGCCCTGAAGTGCGAGAAAGGAGAATGAAAGAAGCGTTGAACCATCTGCATGTCAGCTGCGAAATGTACAGAAAGCAGTACGACGCAGGACGATGGTTTCTGCACGAGGCACCTTTGAGTGCTACGAGTTGGAAGGACCCTGAGGTCCAGGAACTCCTATCCAGAGAGGGAGTTAGAGTGGTACGTGGACCAATGTGTCGGTGGGGAATGATGTCTACTGACAAGCGTGGTCTACAAGGAACTGGATATGTGAGAAAGGAAACGGGATGGATGGCGAATTGTGAAGCCCTAGCCGAGTTGCTAGAGGGTGAGTGTTCAAACCAGACGGGGAAAGCCCCGTGGCATAGACACGTTCACCTAATTGGAGGATTGGCACGCCAAGCGGCCATTTATCCACCAAAGTTGGTGAAGGCCGTGCTGCGTTGCCTGAAGACGCAACTTGAAGGCAAAGGTGAGATCAGTTCAGCGGAGTTTGACTCCAGCGGTCCTATCCCTGAGGAAAAACATCTCGAAGAAGCAGTGGAAATGTTTTGGGATGACGTGAACGGTGGATGGTTACCACCGGCAGAAGTGAGAAAGGCAAGAGACCTGGAACTTGAATATCTGAGAAGACAAGCTGTGTACGAGAAGAGACCTATCTCAGAGTGTTACGAAGTTACAGGAAAGAAGCCTATCGGAACTCGATGGCTAGACACTGACAAGGGAGATCCGAGGAAGCCGAATTTCCGGTCACGGTTGGTGGTCCGTGAAATCAAAGCGGCTAAAGCTCCTGAAGATCAGTTACCCCAAAGTTTACTTTTTAGTTCTACACCCCCACTCGACGCAATGAGATTGCTATGCTCGTTGTGGTCGAGCCAGCAAGTGTCTCGGAATGGTCAACGACTTAAACTAGGACTTTGGGATATTAGCCGAGCGCATTTCTACGGGACGCCAAAGCGTACTATCTACATAGAACTACCGGATGAGGACAAAACCCCCGGTAAGGAAGAATGTGGACTTCTCACAAAGTCCATGTACGGTACGCAGGATGCCCCTGCCATCTGGCAGGCGCACTACACGGGTATCCTAGAATCAGCAGGATTCAAGCGTGGGCGATCAAATGCCTCTGTATTTTACAGAGAAGCGGACGGTGTCCGTGTGGTGGTGCACGGTGACGATTTCTTAGCTCTGGGAGATCGCACCGGCTTAGACGAGCTGGATGCACTACTTAGGAAATCCTATGAGCTGAAACGGCTCGGTACCCTCGGAGACGAGGAAGGAGATGACAAGGAAATTCACTTCCTGAATAGGTTGATCCGTGTTGGTACTCACCATAACCAACCTGCAGTGTTCTTAGAACCTGACAGGAGATACGTAGATCTACTGATCAGGAACCTTGGGTTGGAACAAGCCAAAGGTGTAGATACACCGGACGTGAAGAAGTCCGTGGACCAACAAATGTTGGAGTCTAGGAGTCCAATCCTAGGAAAGGAACTTTCAGTGAAGTATCGGTCGAGTGTGATGAGAGCAGCATACTTATCACAGGACAGGCCAGACATAAGTCACTCCGTAAAGAACCTTTCGAGAAAAATGGTAAATCCAACAGAAGCCAGCCTAGGTGACTTGAAACGGCTGGGCCGCTATCTCAAGAAATACTCGGATTTCAGCCAGGTATTCAGCCGGCAGAAAATGCCGAACAAACTGGTAGTACAGGTAGACAGTGATCATGCGGGATGCGTAGTCACCCGACGATCAACTACCGGTATGATCGCGTTGTTTGGAGGGTACGCGTTGAAGCACGCGAGTAATGTGCAAAGCACAATCGCCTTTTCCACAGGTGAATCGGAGTATTACGCGTTAGTAAAAGGCGGCTCAACAGCCCTAGGCATGCAAAGCCTGTTAGCCGACCTGGGATTAGAACTTCCAGTTGTGGTGGAATCGGATTCTAATTCCGCAAAGGGAACGGTGAGCAGAATTGGCCTAGGTAAGGCTAGGCATATACAGACCCGTTTTCTTGTGGCTACAAGAACGGGTATCAATGGGACACTTGAAAGTTGTCCATGTGCCAGGAAAGAGTAACAGAGCAGATGCTTTCACCAAAAGTGTACCTGGAATCCAGATGTAAAAGACTACGGAACGGTCAGGGTATATCTATCTTGGAGAACGGAGTTAGGGACAGATGAAGCTTTTGGATAGTGAACCCAAAGGCCCTGGTCCAGGCTCTGCTACTGAAAGCCAAAAGTAGCTCCTATATCTATAGTTTATCTTCGAACTGTAAGAGGCAGTTTTCTGGTAAGGAGGAGTGAAAAATTGTATTACTAAAAATATGTATAGCCCAATACACATGGTGCGTGACTCCCTTTTGGCTCAAGGAAAAGAGCGTTCCGCAGCGCAGAGATTGTGAAATAGTTATTTTGCAAATAATAATGAACAATATTATTTATTTGATTTTTTTAAAAATAATAATATATTTAAATTTAGTTGATAAATTGGTGGTTTTATTAAAATAATTTAATTTTTATAATTAAAATATTTTTTTTAATATTTGGAAATTTTTAAAATATAGTATTATTTGGTTTGCTTTTGAATATATATATTTATTGGCTAATAATTTTTATATAATTTTGCTAGGTTTGGTTTTATTTTATCTTTGCTAGATTTGGCCTTGACTAAATATTTAATAATTAACTATTTTTGTATAACCTTACAGGCTTGGCCTCGGTTTTACAAAAGCTAGCTTTGGCCTTAAATATATATTTGTTTATAAAATATATTTATATAAACTTGCTAGGTTTGGCCTTATTTTATCTTTGTTAGGTGTGGCTTTGAACACGTATTTAATGGCCAACCATATCTGAACCTTGCTAGGCTTGGCCTTGCGTTATCTTTGCTAGGCTTGGCCTTGACTACGTATCGGCTGGCCAAGCATATCTATATAATTTTGCGAAGCTTGGCCTTACTTTATTATTGCAAGGTTTGACCTTTTTCACATATATATTTTTTTTTGGTGGTTAACTATTTTTATATAGCTGTATTAATTATTAAAAATGCTTTAGCAATTAAGGTTCTATTTTACGAAGCAAATCTTTTTTTTCTTGGATTTGAACAATTGAAATATGATGTGCTCATCATCATCTCTGCAAATTGATTGGGTAATTCTAAATTTTAAAAAAAATTTTAATAAATATTGGTTTTATAAAAAAAAAAACTTATAATTAAAGAAAAGGAAATGATTTCGATAATTCTGTTGATAATTCCAAATCCGAGTAAAAATAGATAAATTGGCTTAGGTATAGGTCCAGTGTTAATAATAATAGAAATAATTTTATTTATCTTGTACCTCACGGGGTTCCGTAACTTCAGGCACAGAAATGGAAAATTCTGATGCAAGCACTCCAAGGTTGCTTGGCACTGCTGATCCTGCACTTGTTTCTTGATTATTCACTATATTTTTCTGTTCCTTACATTGAGTTGGACCCGATTTCTGCATGGTGGCTTTCTCCAGCTGGCACTTAAAATCTTTCTTCCTGAATTGTATTTTATATTTAATCATAAGCAATATTTCTATGCAATCCATATTATAATATTTCAGCTAAAGAAAGAAGAAATACCTACTAATTAGAAAAATTATTTTATTTAATGAATCAATTAGATTTACTAACCAAATATGTCCAAAACGGCACAACTTTAAGAGGTGCTAAAATTCCTTGGAGGAGATATGGCATAATCCATCACAAAAATAAAACTCAATTGATATAGATTTATCACCCTTCCAAATTCCAATTTCCAAAAAACCATATGTCATTATATCCTCCAGCAATAACCAGGATATTTAAATAAAAGGGCACAAGGATAAGGATGATATCAACAACAACAACAACAACAACAGCAACAACAATAACAGCAACAACAACAACAACAACAATAAAAAACCTCCCCAGATTTGGCTCTAGGCAGGACCCTGCAGATTGCAAAATTTGCTACTTGTGCATTATAATGGGCCCACTATATCCCCGAGTAAACACATTAGCCCATTTGTCTTGCTCTCATATCCACTTAGTGGACATTGGCCTCAAGGGATGCACCATGCATTTGCACCCGGCCAAAGTGTAACCATCCTTTTTTTTTTCATTCACTAGAAAAAAAAGATGGTGATGAGCCCTCCAAAAAAAAAGATGATGGATTGACACTTCCAGGTGCCCAAAACACCCACACTTTCATACCCAGATTCCCAATGGACCTGTGACCCATGGCCCGGCCCCAAATATATTTAAAAAAATCGATACATACAAAGAAACCACAGAAAAGGAAACAAACATCATGATTTTGTTTGAATTCAATATGCATTAGGGGACTGTATACAGCATTTGTGAAATCAAAGTTCAAAGCAAGAAAGATAAATTAGATAAATCTTAATTCTATTTTCACCTTAAATTTCACAATGCTTAGTGCAGCACTTATCTTTACAATGATGTTGGCATCATGCTGAATTTAAGCTGATTTTTTTTTCACCGCGAATTTCAGCATGCTTTGTGCAAAAATGGCACGCTGCTGTGACGCGAAGCATATTTTTAAGGTAAAATGTACAAAATACCATATTTGCGGACCAATTTTGGAAGTTGTGATCCGGAAAAAAGGTAGGCAGTTGTGGTACAAAACAGATTTCTAAGCCAAAATGCACAAAATACCTCAGTTTCGGAGCCATTTTTCAAGTTCTGATCCGCAAAAAATGGCCCGCCGCTGTGGCACGAAGCACATATGTAAATCAATATATATATATATATAAGATATTGCATGCTCGGACCAGTTTTTGAAGCTCAGATGTCTAAGAATTAGTCAGTGAGTAAGTTAAACAATCAATTAATCAGTTAGTTAATCAGTTAGTTAACCAATGAATTAACTAGTTAGTTAGTTAGTCAAGGCAGTCAATTAGTCAATTAGCTAGTTAGTCAATCAGGAAATCAATTAATTAATTAGTTAAATAGTTAATGAATTAGTTAGCTAGCTAATCAATTAATCATTTAGTCAATTAGCTAGTTAGTCAGTCAAGAAGTCAAGTAGTTAGTTAATTAAATAGTCAGTGTGTTAGGTAGTTAGTTAGTCAGTTAATCAGTTAGTCAATTAGTTAGTTAGTTAGTCAGGAAGTCTTAGTTAGTTACTTAATTGGCTAATAATAAATTATTTAATTAGTTAGTTAGTCAGTTCGTCGATTAATTAGTGAACTAATTAATTAAGTAGTTAGATAATCAATCAATTTCTTAGATAGTTAATTGGTTGGTTATTTAATTAGTCAGTGAAAGGGTTAGCTAATTAATTGATTAGTTAGTGATTTAATTAATCAATTAGTTAGCTAATTAATCAAGCGATTAATCAATCGATTAATCAATTAATCATTCAATCATTCAATTTATCTGTTTATCTATCTATATATCTCTTTATCTATTTCTCTATTTTTTTTTTCATTTATGTATCTATTTACCTATCTATCTATCTATCTATTTATCTATCTATCTATCTATCTATCTATTTATCTATCACGGATATTTAGGCATGCAAGCACTTAGGCACTTAGTTATTTAGTCGATCAATGGGTCCTTAGGATTAGGTTTAGGTTTTAGGGCAGGGCTAGAGGGTAGGGTTAAGGCTAGGGCTAGGGCAGGCTTAGGGTTAGGGCTCGCACTAATACCAGGGCTAGGGCTAGGGCAGGGCCAGTCAAGCAGTCAAGCAATCAAGCAATCAAGCAGTCAGTTAGTCCATTAGTCAATTTGAGATTTAATTTGTTAGTTAGATAATTAATTAATTTTAAAAAATAATTCGTTAGTTAACTAATACAATTAATTAATTAACCATTCAAANTTTTTAATATCTTTTTTTAATTATCCTTCTCTTTTATTATCCTCCTCCTTATTATCCTAATTATTAATCCTATTTATATATATTATTTTCAAATATATTTTTATTTTCATTATTTATCTTTTTTCTCCATTTAATTATTCTTATTTTTTTAAAACCCTTTTTATTATATTATCATTATCTAAATCCCACCTATCAAATAAATTTAATTATTCCAAAAAGATATTTATAAATTTATATTATTTATCTAATATATGTTTATATCTTTTAATATTAATTTAATTATTTTTTGATTTTGGATAATTATGCCAAAAAAAAATGGATCGATTAATTATAAAAAAAGAGGAATTATTTTAATATTGAATATATTTATCTTTCAAATCAAATATTCGGCATAATATAATATGGTGCGATTGAAAAATATCTATATTTTATTATCTACTTATTTCGATATATTATATTCCTCTTCCCTAAGTGCGGCATCATTATCAAGTAAGTGTCCTTTTCCCATCTAAGCACTCCGAAAACCTCGCGTGGTAAATATAATTTTCCCTATTTGGAGGATCCATTTCATATCTAAGTGGTTAGGATCACCCCCATTTATGTTATGAATGGCCATTTGGAAGGGGTCCCACAACCCTACTTATGGGGACTTACTAATTGGCTTGCTCTTGAATCCTAAAGAGGTCACCTGTTTGTCTCCGCAGAATGTCTCGATTTCGACGATTTCGACAGGAATGGCCTGTCTCAAGGCATCTTTGGCCCTTGAGGGACCTCCTGTTTTGCCAAGAACATGCCATCTTGTGGTGAGGTCTTGGCGTGGCGTCTGGTCATTGAACCTCCTCGCTTGTAGCCATTCCCTCCACCACATTGGACCTTGAGGAATGAAACCCAAAAAAAAAACGGAATCAGCGGAATCAACAGCAGCAAATTGGATCTTAGATGTGTAAATTGGAGAGATATTAATCATTACAAATAGTGAATACCCTATTGATACACTCCCTGAAACTAACAGTTCGCCTCTAAAAATGGGCCGGGCCCCAAAAGGAAAAGAAAGGATCGTCTCCCAACCATCCATTTTCTGGGGCTACCGTTAGTTTCAGGGAGGGGAAATCTGCAAACCATTCCTTTGAAACAAGATAAAGGGCCTTTTGTTGCTACTCCAGTAGATAGATAGGCATTACGGCATTACCTATGAATTCTAGCAGAATATCTCCCAGTTGAACGACTTCTTGATCAAAGCCAAAAACATCTGACCCGGCAACAAAACACAAGCAAGCAGAAACACTGACAAACAGAGGGGAAAAGAGGTCAATGAAAGCGCAAATTGAGGGTTTGGGGCCCGGTGGTTTGGCATTATACTGCTACCCCTAAGAATGCCAATCCCTTTCATAAGGTGGATCCCGGGAATCCAAACCAACCAGAGAGACAGGGAGAAAAATAAAAGGCAACAAGCACATGCTCGAATGAATGGGTCGAGCAGAAAGATCAAAAAAAAAAACACGTTTTGCTTCATCGCGCCTTTTCAATGCTTAAATACAATGTGTAGAACGCTCTTGGTATGTGCCAAAAATCTAAATATCTTCGGATGGATTCAAGTCGAGCTGTTTCTGGCATGCTGATGTCATTCCACAGTCGAAAATCGTACTGAAATTCCGCCATATAGTGTGTCTCAACAGGACTGGGACGAAGAGGGTGACAGAAATAAGAGCCAAACCAAAGTAATTCTGCCAGATTTCCTTCAAAAGACCATCGCTTCTGAAGTACAGAGTCGGGATGAGCTTGCACCACATTGCTATGAGCGAATACTGCATCATTCCACAGGATGTGCACGAGACGATAACCCAACGGAATCAACAGCTCTGAAAATGCTGCCAGGGAACAGTGAAGGAAGTGGCCCCTTCTTCCATACTCACTTGTGATCTCTAAAAGAGAGTCTCCAACACCAAAAGTAAAACGCAACGGTCTATACACAATCGGTGGAGGGATCATAGGATGAAACTCCACATGAATAAACTCCGGCCGTAAATTCAAACCATATGGTGCTTCACTCACGAGCGCTTCCACGAAACAACAATCGCAATTGTCAACATCAACCTTTAGAAGAGACAGCCGTGATTCGTTGCCTTGGAAGCTTGAAACCACTGAAGCATTCACGAAACGTCTCACGCTCTCAGGATCAGCCGGTTGAAGCATCAGCTTTAGATTCTCGCGTACACCGAACTCAGCAAATTTCATGAAGTTTTCTTCATCGCCTTCGATAAAAATACCACCAATGCCTTTTCTTAAGAGACAGTTTGCTGGATCTTGACTATCAAAAATGTTGTCAGGATTTGAGTCAGGATAGCTGGACCGATCCATATAATGCCTGGCTGGTGCTTCTATTAGTCTGTGACATGTAGCATCCCCGGAGCCTACATTGATCACCCAAGTGTCCGACGCATCCGACGTAGCATCCATGAACAGTGGTGTTTCCTCATGCCACCAAACAAGGTCAGTTCTAGAACAAACATTGCTAGGGCTGTGGGCCTTGTGAAGACCCCAACCCCAAATGGACCGATGGGACTTGTCCCGTGAAGATGTTTCATCAAGGTATTCGCCAAGGTATGGAAGAGAGCAGAGTAAAGCCTTTCTAAGGTTACGAATTAGTTCTAGGTTCAATTTCTGAGCTTCAAGACAGGGCAACATGATCAAAGTTTGACCAAGCTCTTCTGACTCCTCTTGGTTCAAGTGCAGATCTGAAAGGCAACGAAGCATTGCTGCCTTTAAATCAAATTCTGCCACTGCTTCGAGGAGCGTCAAGTACAACGGGCAGAATGTGGTCAGATGTTCCGTTGGACAGCGGTTCCAATAGAAAAAAGAACACTCAAACTGTCGCAAGGTGTCGGCGATGGGCAGAAGATAATATTGCAGCTTGTCGACGCCGAAGGACCAAACATTCATCTTGAAGTTGCTCCAGCCCTTAAGAGATTTCCAATACTCTTCTTGAGCATTTTCTATAGCACATCTTTCTGAAATCGTTTCGGGCGGACACCAATTTCCCAGGGGTGCTCCAAGAATTGCTGGTAAAACTCCATCCAAACAAATGACCAGCCATGGTACCAAGGTCAATTCTCTCATTGTCACCAAGATTCTTCGCCATCGGCCCAGCGAAACACCAAACTTCAAGATATTCGACCAGTTTTTGTCATCAAAAAAGTAAAGTTTTTTCGACAAAAAAAAACACGTTTGCAACTTGAATCTCCGAAAATCTTCGTTTGCTAACCTTTTGCGTATGTTGAATGAAAACCTCATGAAAAGGATATCTAATTTGCCTAATTTTCAGCTCAAGTCCGAGCTTAATTAACCATCGCTGGCATGGGGTGGTGAGGGAGTGGAAGGTTTCCATCGAAGACTTTTGCTTGGGGCAGCACTTTTCCACACCGTCACTGAGCCAATTTCAGGAGAAAACATAAAAATCCTAGTGCCGAAATGTGTCCATCCTGTTCTTTATATTGACGGATCCCTATCATTAATCATTAGTTGCAAAATCTAAAGCACCTCAGGTAATGGATCAATGGTGGGGAAAAGGTGTTCCAGGTGTTGCCCAGTGTAATTCCACGCTGTCAAAAGCCTCAAGATACATGAGAGTTTTTACCCTTTGCAATTTCAGCAGTTGCATTCCTGAAAGGATTGTCAAACTTGGGAATTTGGTGTTCTTGAGTTCCAGGGGTCATTGTATGACACATTCCCCCAAGGTGTAATGCCTTAGTATTAGGGAAATTCATCAAAATGACCGTACATTTGTGTTTGTTTGATCCCCCTAAAAAAATTGGTAGTTGAATGACCCCCTGTGATTATTGGTGAAAAAAAGGTTTTATCACCAGATCTTCCAAATTCAAAATTCTACCCAAAAAACAGTTGCATTTTTTCCATTCTCCCACAACTACAAATTCCATTTGGGGGAAATCCCACCCGTTTTTGATGGAATCCAGAAATTTCCCCGGGATCTCCTACAAGCCAAGACACAAACCCTGGAGTGCTTCGACAAGCTCGACAAGTAAAGCTTGAAACTCCTTCAAGCTGTCAGCGACTTCTGTTTGCCTCGGATCCAACCCACATGAGAGCAATGAAAAATAAACTGCACCCTGGGGGATGAAATCTACCCAGTTTATGTGGGGATTATTTCATAAACCATTACAAGGATCTAGTGAACAAGTAGTAAAATGGAAAGTAAGAGGTGTTTTTTTTCGTGGCTCATCTAGAAAAAAAAACAAGTTTGGGGTTCCATGTTCGTTTTTGGGGGTGTATCCACATCATCATTGGTGTTTTGTGCACATGGGACTGGGAATATGGTTGTTTTGCAAGCTGTTGGCTGTTTCATTCCCAGCAACTCTTTTGAAACAACTGCATGCGGGAAACTCTTTAGGAAACAATCGCACATTCCCTAAAAACCAAGCCAAGGCTAATTGCCTCTTTGGGTACCCTAACCAAAAGAAATGTAGACAACAAAAAAACAAACTGAAATCACAAAAATGAAAAAAACTTACAATCCACAATCCGCCCCCAAGGTACTCACATTCAAATTCATCTTGCCAGGTACCAATCCGTTGAAGACCTTTCACAAAGTTGCTTTGCAAGTCTTCCGAGATGGCTGAGACTGAGTTGTGAATCCACATCCTTAGTGGTTTCGTCGGATTTTTTCATGAGATTCACAGCTGTCAAAAAACACCTCTGTTTTAACTAACAGTTGGATACTGGATACACAAAATGATGGGTATCTGAGAAAAGGTGGGTTCCGTTTTCATTAAATATGGCCCATTTAAAAAAGCTTTCTATGTTAGAAAATTCTGGCAGGATAGTACCGTGTCTTTTTTGCTACTATTGATTGTCATGATCCACGAACCTTTGTAAGGAGTCAACGAAAGTTGTTCAACTAACCTTCCTTTGACCCTTAGATCATCATAGGTTTCTGTCATCTAAAGAATCTACAGATCAACTCTCTATTTACGATACACTTCAAGTTCTTAATTTCAAGAAAGGAACCGCTACCATTGAACTACTAAAAACACATTTTCCAAGCATTTGTTGGGAGGGTTTTTGACCACCAAAAATTCCAGAAATTTCTGGTAAACCCTCCAGAACCCTGACCAACGACTTCAACCACTTTGCACCTTGACGCTTCATCCGTGGTGTGTCCATCAGCTCCAAAGTAGAAATCATACTCCGCATCGCCAGGAGCCAAAAGACGATCGAAAAAATCCACTTTGTCACTGATAAACTCCACATCATCTAAAATCGCCTGGTAGGTTTACGTAGTCAAATTGAAGGACGGTGATGATTGTTTGAAGGTTTTTTGGGGGGATGGGGAAAAAACCGGGTGAATAGCTGTTTTTTGGAAACCAATGGCAACAACAAAAGGAAGGAATGCAAAATCAATTGTGTTGTTGCGTTTTCTTGGTGCCGTGTCTGTTGTGATTGCAACGTCAAGATCCTTCAAATACTACTCACGGGTCCCATGTGGAAATGCACACTAGACTCACTAGACATATACCCCCAAAAACTAGTATGGCAATGGAGAATCACCATGTTTAATAAAAGATACATACATCTTCAAATGGTTGGTTTTCCGTTGTCATGTTAGTTTTCAGGGGTGTAATATCTGGAAGCAACTCACAGTGCCACAAGTGGCATCTCGACATCTCTTCAATCAGATAGGCAGATTCCAAGAAAGGCAAAAAGGATCAAAGAGGAAGATATCAAAACGCCTGACAAGTCTATCCACCCGGAAAACATAGGAAAGTACCCCCGTTTTTTTAGGCAACTGTGGCTGGTCTTTTGCGGTCAAGTTGATGGGATTTTTTTTTCAAGCAGCAACGGCTGGAAAATCCAGGCACTCCCAGCCTTTATCTTGATGTCCATGCTCCCGAGAGAAGACTCAACATGTTTGTTGACTTGCTCTTCAGTAAGAAAACCTCATTTGTAAGTTATCAAGTTTGGATTGAATGCTTCCACAAACTGACAATCAAACTGTTGGATATTCTATCAAACTGTTGGAAGCTTTTAAGGAATCAATTCAAACATCCAAAGCTTTAGGATATTTACAAATTTGCAAGTCTTTTGCCAACCAAGTCTCCATGTCTGAGGACATCATCACGTTGCAACGAGTTTACCAAGGTGCGCAGAGCTTGTTTGTATGGCATACGTGTGACATTGGTCACAAGATATTCCACCGAGATGATATTGTCCTGTGCACGGGGCGTTTTTCCAAATAAACGACAGCTGTTTCAGCAGGGTTGGCAGCCAACTGGGCGTTTGCTTTTCACCAAAAGTGTTGGTAGTGAAAAAGGCAACCAGAAAATCCATGGAAAAATGTCACAAAAAAAGAGGAGAAGTTGGCAGAAACTCCCAAATCCAAAGGGTTTTTCTGAGTTTTAAATCATTGCATTCAAGTCTCGCTCTCAAGCATGGCTTTCTCTTTGCCAGCATACTGCCGCCTCGTGGGGTTGCTGAAAAGAGCAATCCACTTTTGGTAATGTTGGAAAACATCAAAAAACTGCACCAAACGGAAAAAAAACGGCAGCCCCCTGGGTTTTGTCCTTTGGACCGCACCTGAAGGTATTCCAAACATCCGTCAAACGCACGCGCTCACCACGAGTGTATTGACGTCTTCGTTGGATCATGTCCAGAATCTGTTGCCACAAAGTTGTGGCATCAGAAGCTTTGTATTTCTCCATTTGGTAGGCATCCATGATGATTGCAAGGAGCATATTCATCAAGAAAAGTACCATGACGATCATGAAAAGCCAAAACCAAACAGCAGCCCGGAGCAAGCCTGTTGCATTCTCTGGGCGACGACTGGCAGAACAATCAAAGATATGTTGAACCCTTGTGAAACAAGGCAAATACCTACCCTCCAGGGAACTAACATATCCCATCTGGGGAAAAGGAGAATCATCTTGAAAAGTGCCTTTAAAACGGGATAAGTTGGCTCCCTGGAGGGTAGACATAAATTCCAACAACCACTAGTTCTTGGTATGGCTTGATGGTTGGGAGCTTTCCGCACAATCGCTTTTTATTTCTCTTCTCGCCTATTGGAAGGAAGAACTCGCAAGTAACGACTGTTATGTGGTGGATAAAAGAACGAAAGAAAAGATCATGTCTGACATGTGTATGCCATGTGTCTTATGTATATCTTCATATATTTTCTATGTTGGGAATGTCAATATGTTTGTTCATGTCCAGTTGAGAGAACGCAAAAAACAAAACTGGTCAAACTGCCTCCAAAGACCTTTCATCACCAAGTCAAACGTCAGCGTGACGACTGTTGTTTTGGTCATATACAGAAGAGTCATACATGTCTCTATTAGTACATATGTATATAATATCGGTATATGTACATTTTTGTGGATATATATTTTTTTCATACATATATATATATACTTTAGATACAATGTATACAAAATTGTAACGGTAATGATGTTGCTTGAAAGTGCGATCGTGAATTTTTGTCCATTTGCAAACCTAGAAGCCGACATCTGTCATGGAGTTCCACTCCCAATCTCCAAACATGGCTAAGAAGGAGCTATGCAATGCACGATCCATTGTGCTAAAACTTTCTAAATCCTGTCCGAAGAAAAGAAGACTGCTCACCACAAAGCAAACGTAGACACACCTCAGAGCTGTTTTTTTCCCATGTTTTTGGCTGTTTTTTTGGTGATGATGACTGAAGGTCTTATGAACTTAAGAAGTTACATATCTAGAGATGTTTCAAGAATCATCCCGTGGATCAAATCAAATAACCAACTTCTCAACTTGTATCTGTGAAACAGCATACTTCGCCCATCTTATATCCCAACACTTTTTGTGCTTATATAAGTTATCAAGACACGATGTTTTTTCTACATACAATATAAATCCAGGGCGCAAAAAGATCATCAAGAAATGTCCCAGATCCGGCGCAGCCGTTTTGATGGTAGCTGAGACCAGTGCTAGTCGTGGCTGAGCTTCAAAGGAACGAAAAAGCCTCCACAAAGTTGGGCAGTTTTTTCGCAGGCTGCTTTTGAAGAAGCAAAAAAATCCACAGCAACCCATGACCTATTCGGATGTTGGTGGTGTTTTTAACCACCAACCCATGAATGAAAAAAAAAACACGGAAAAAAATTGGATCATTTTTCGCAGGTATATAAATTCCAATCATGTTTGAGTTGCCACCAGTATTTTACCCAAGGTCGAATCTTGGTGTGACTTTAGATTCTACTTCATCACTTCATATGAGAAAAAAAGACGAGAAATGTGTGTACTGTGAATTAAGACTTGATTTTGGGTGAATCTCGTGATCTTGCAGTTTTTTGTGCAGTCATCTCTTTTAGGGCTCTGGACCTCACAAAAAAGGTGACACCGTGACACCTGTCCTCCCGGCAAGCTGGGATATGTTGACCGTTGGAATATTCCCATATTCGTGTGGACTCGTGGGAATTTCCTCCATATGAAAATTCACTAATCTGACCTTTCAAATGCCTGAAATTTCTGGGGCAATGTATGAAATAAAAATCCTGAAAACCTGAAAACGCTTGGCAAGGCCATGCAATGGGGCCCGGATTCCCTGGATTCCTCAACGACCTTTTAAAGGGGTGACGTTATGAATTGCCCCAGATTTGGGGAAGCCTTTCTATCTCTTTGGGGGTGACGTTTTTTTTTTGTGACGTCGCTATCATTTAACCCATATGAATATCTGTGTTAGATTGCATGTGGCAATTGTTGTAAGAGCTCCTGATGGGGACAAATAATATGAAATCATGAGCCTCACCTTAAATCAACCCTAATCATTCCAAACAGATTCATGCAATGTTCTGCAGGATCTCGCAACAAGAATTTCGTCCGTAAAGTGACACACTGGAAGTCTGGCCTCATCATAATGATGAGTGGATAAAACATCAGCTGCAACTCCGTGTCCTTCTTTGCCTCACGACAAACTCAAACATAATTTTTGGCCGGCCCGGGGGACGGGAAGGGACTGTTCAAAAATTGACTTTAAAAAAAAAAAACAGGAGAATTTCCAGTCAGATGCTTTGATTGATGTCCCATTAGGTCTGATGATTGAAACTTTTAGCCTTGTGCGTGCGTGTGGTCAAGTTGGTAAGTTGCAACAGGATTCAACAAGGTTGACATTGATGCTATTAGTTTCCAGCCGTTTCCACTCAAAAAAAAATTGGGTGCCCTCCCTGACACTCACAGCAAAAGCCCCTGAAAATAGATGGGAAGATAAAAATGTCCTTTTGGAAAGTCCTATTTTGAGGGGCTTTTGCTGTTCGTGTTTAGGGAGAGTGTGGTAGCCACATCTTGAGTCTTGATTCTTGGCCTTGCTCATATACTCCGCTGCAGTGAAGAACTCTTTCACCGTGGCTTTGTAATTCTCTCCAGGATTTAGACTGGCATCAATCATTGCAGGCATCATCTCATTAACAGCTCCTGCAGCTATCCTTGACTGGATATAGTAACCAATAGCAAGAGTACCAATGATTATGGAAGACCAGTCCACGACATTGTAGAATCCAATGTAGTCTTCCCAGATTGCCTTCCATAGACCAGCATTGGAATTACGTATAGCGCTAATAATCTCCAGAGTCTCTCCCACTGCTGCATATACTAAAGCTCCAATCCAAAGGAATGCTGCTACAGCAGTCACGGCCAGCTCGGTCCCGGAACGTAAAAAAGGGTTCACAAATGCAGACAAACAATGAAGAAATGAGTGTATATGCCCACCACGGTTGAAGATGAAATTCACAGAGACGTAGGTATAGGATCCGTATTGTGCATTGTAAACAACCATGCTGATTTCAACCCTGGTTGTCTTTTCATCGATCCATGGTCGTGGTGAAGTTTGGGTTTTACACCATTCACAACGACATTGAGTCACATCGCCAATAGAGCTTGCATGTGCACAGCCATCCTCCATATCAAGAATCTGTCGTATCAATTCTTGAACACTTGAGGCATCTGGAAACAAAAATTCTTCACGTTGTAGATTGTCAAAATTTTCTGCTTCATGTACTTCAGGCGCAAGAATTCCCATATCTGATGGAAAACATGGCTTTGCTAGCCATTGGCTCAGTTTTTGCGAGTCCAACAAATTTGGGAAAACGCAGAAGTCACTGCTTGAGGGTGATACAGCTTGACGTAATCGGACACCGCTCACGATTTTTGCATAATGTAAATATTCCTGCAGCGGAAAATATGTGCAGCGGAAGACTAGGTCCGGGGTCCTGCCTAAACAGTGGGTTTTCCTAGTGTTTATTAGTGAAAGGTCAAAGGTTGGCTTCCTTTCATAAACATTCATGAAAATCATTTAAACCCACTGTGAACCAGGGTTTTTAAAGGCATTTTTGTTGATAAAAACTCGAGAAGTCCGGGGTCAAAATCTACATTAGATAAATATCCTAATGATCCTATTGTTACTCATCTTACTTGAAAAAAAGCATCCAACTGTTGGATGCCAAAAATTTATACCAGTCAGCATGGCTATTCAAAAAAAATAAACAAACAAAAAAATCTTCAAATCAACACAAATCTGAGAATCATTTCGAACCGGTGCTGGCCTTTCATAGCCTGCAAACAGCCATTCTGTCGGCGGGCTTCTCGATTCAAAAAGTGGTCCTCCCAAGACTTCAGGTGCAAGTTCACTGTACCGCCAATGGGGCTTCACGATTAAACCCACGAAACCCAAACGTAGCCATGACCAAAAGTCTGCAATAGAAAAGACCTGGCGACAGGGATTGGCTGCGATTTTTTGTGTTTAGGAGTTATGAAAAACAATCTTTGAAAAAACCTGAAGAATCAGATCAAAAAATAGACGTATGAAATTGTGAACAATTCAGCTGACGAATTGATTCGCTTGGCAAAAGAAGATTCCCAACCTGTTCAATTCCTTTGTGGCCGAAAGCACCACTCCATGCAAAGTTGGCATTCTCGATGATGTCCCTTTCAATGGCAGTTTCAATCGCGTAGAGTTGTTCCTCCAGGTTTGCCATTATCACTTGTGTTTCAACCCTACTAAAATTGGAGAAATCAGAACCACATCACCAAGGGACAATGCTACCTGTCAGCCTTAAATAGCCTTGCTTTTCTCATGGTCACTTTCGATGAAAAGTTGGTGGATCCCCAGGAACTCCTGGTGCAAAATGTTCATCGCCAGCATGGCAAAGGAGACCAAGACCAGAATGGTCAGAGGCAACTCCAAAAAGGCACTTTCTGTGTCAATCTCCCATTTTAAATAATCCAAATAGACCTGAAAAGACACAACACATAGGACACGAAAAAAAGATTTTGGTCCACAAAAAAATGCCAACTGATTTTGCAAAAACTGCTGGCAGTAAAATTTCTTGGTATTCGTCAGAAGTTGCTTTCGCCAAATTTCTCGTTTTGTTGAACTTCTTGGCAGAAAATCCACAAAAACAACAACACCTTTTTTTTGGTGCCAAGAGAAATGTTCGGTCCAAAAGACGCTTTGCTTGACGCCGTCGCTCAAGACAATGTCCTCTAAGGTGATGGTCTTATGCCTTTTCCTCAGATGTTTGTTTCACGTGAAATCTGAGATGCCCCGAATCGAAATCTGAGATGGCTTTGTGTGAGTCAGATCCCAAAAAAAAAGGTTGAGTTGAAGGTATTTCAAGAATCCACTACAAATCGTTGTCTCAAATGCTGTGATACTGTTGATGGCAACAAGAAATCCTGCGATCACCAGTTGAGGTTGGTAGTTTATATCATTATTTACAGGGTTTTATACATCCCAAGTGTTGCAGGATTTCAGCCATCAACAGTATGATTCAAAACTGCCATACGTCCACATTTACATGAATCGCACCGCTGCAAGTTATCCTAAATCCCATGAAAATCCTGGGTTGCTTCAAAGAAAGTGTTCCTTTTTCAGGGACTATATTTCATAATCCCATTTTTTCTTAATGATTTCCATCCCTTTCCATCAATCATAGGGAAAATGGTGGTACCCTTGGGATGGTACCCTTAATAATCAACCCCATATACACCTTATATAGTAGGTAAATATTGGGTCCCAATCCCCTTTGAAAGGGCTCCAGCAGGGGGGGCCTAAACATCTAGGGGCCTCCACAATTTTCCCTATGCATCAAGGTATCACGGGGATTCTTATGTTCAACAGCTCGTCCCCCGAGAATCGGCCTTTTGCCCCAAAAGGAAATACATAATCGTATTCCAACCATCCATTTTCAGGGGCTTTTGCTACTAGTTTTAGGGAGAGTATAACAATATTACCAACCCTTTTCCAACTTGGGGCATCCCATCAATCTGTGGTTGAACCAACCCATCTGAAAAATATGCTTGTCAAAATGGGTTCATCTTCCCCATACTTTCGGGATGAAAATTCCAAAAATATTTGAGTTGCCACCACCTAGTACTTGGAGGATCATCCCAGGATGAAGTAAGTGGCTAATAACTATGGTTAGTTTTTGTCCCCTAATTGGGGCAACGTTCCCCTTCCAAAATGGCCGAACTCCATGTCTTATGTCGCATTTGGTTGAAATCCGCAACTTTCATAGATATGAAGCACCCTTTCACCTATCTGGGGACTTAAAAAACCTCCGTCGCCGCTGTGATCCATCCCGAGGTTTCGACCTCCCAAGGCTCATGGTTTGCACCGCGGCTTCCAAGGCTTCGTCTTCCATGGCTTCCTCTGGAAACTCCAGGACGCCACTGTCAGTCACAATGGTCTCCAAGTGTTTCAAGGCACCTCCCCCAATGCCACCCCCCCCAAGAAATAGCCGGCCTTATTAAGGGACTAGTAACCATTGCAAGGGAAGGTGCGGGAATCCCAACAACCTGTATTTGCCACAATTGAATCCTACTTGGATGTCCCGTTGGAGGTTAGGATCAATGGCTAGGATCAGTGGGTTATTTCACTCCCATATGCTCCATTTCTAAGTAGGTGAAATAACCCACTGATACAAACCATTTACCAGCACTTCCAACGGGACATCCAAGTACCGTTTTTGCAGAAAACGAAAGGCATGTTTAAAAAAACAAACGTTTATGTTTGCAAATAAAGGAAGGAAGGAAGGAAGGAAGGAAGGAAGGAAGGAAGGAATGGCTGACTGACTGACTGACTGACTGAATGAATGAATGAATGAATGAATGAATGAATGAATGAATGAACAAACGAACGAACGAGTGAATGAATGAGCTAATAAAAAGGCATATAATAGCTGACTAGCTAATAATCAAAGAACAAAATATAGACAAATAAACAAACAAATGAAAACATAAGTCAATAAATAGATCGATTGAATTTCTGAGTAAGTGCGTCAATAGATTGATTAACAAGAGGTCCAATTTTGGGATACTTCCCCCCAAAAAAAAATCCGGTCATCAGGAGGACGACTACATTCTTTAGCCTCTAAAATCCCGGAGCTTAACTTTCGTTTGCCACTAGAAGGGGCAGTATCCCAAGTCTACATAACACATACTGGTTGGTGGTTTCAACCCCGCAAAATATGTGCAAGTCGCGGATCATTTCCTCAAGGATCTGGGGTAAAATCACAAAAATTCTTGAAACCACCAGGCAGCTATGCGTACTCTGTAGGGTAACAGTCTAGAATTTAGGAATCTTGTCCCTTGAAATATTGCACTGCGTTTTGCGCTTCCTTTGACGTGAAATGACTATTTTCTGATCTGACACATTGGTTGCGAAAAACAAAGCAGCTTTTGCAGGAATCAGATTCAGTGGAAGAATGATTTATTGTTAAAGGCAATCTAAACAACAAAGCAAGCTACGCAGGTACTTGGGAGAGAAGCTTGCTTGTTGAAACAACAGGCCTTACAAGGAAATACAAGAGAAAGAAAGCTCCTTGAAAAACACAAGCGCGACTGTACTTTATTTATAACAGAAATAACTGCTTCAAAATAATGCTATGCCCATCTATCATACAGTATACACATACATCGTTCCCGTTCCCCAATGTCACAGGCGTGCGTTTCACACGTGAAACGCACGTAACGTGGGATCCAAATCCTCCAGAGCCAACGGGCTCTGGAAATTCCGAGAAATCGAGTCGTTTCTTTTCGATCAAACCTCCCAGCAAAAAATACATAAACCACGAGCCCCCAAAACCTACATGTTTGGAGGTTTTTATGGTAAATAACCTGGTTTTTAGGTGGCCAAGACCTCTATTTTTCATGGTTTTGGGGGCTCATGGAAAATACTAGCCTTTTGAATTTGAACAAAATAAATCCCATGAAGACTTCTTTGTAATCAACAAAAAAAGGATTGAATCGAGATATACGGGGTTTGCCATAATCAAGTGAAACAACCCGGAAAAAAATTGTAGAAACCCTGGTGCTGATGGTGGACCCCGATATAAAAAAAGATTCGCCTTGTCCACTGGCAGATTGGGTCGATTGGACGGATTGCATTGACACTTGCGAGGTCACCAGATCAGTGGTCCGCCAACTTCTCCTGCGGCCTGTTGATGCAGTTGCAACCATCGCCATGGCGATAGGCGGATGCTGAAATTTTCCCAAAAGACAGTTGCGAAAATTCCAAAAGAAAAAACAGCAAGTGACCATGAGAACCTGATAATTGAACCATACTTTTTTAAACATCTGGGCTGTTTACATATTATCTTACAAGTTTTTTTCGATCCATGTGAAAGATGTCCAAAACACTTTCCATAAAGCTTTCACGGTTTAAACAGTGGGTAAAAACAAAGCGGTGCATGTGTCGCTTCTCAGATCATCGCACTCGTTTTGAGTGCAATGGATTTGATGCATCTAAATTCTGCGCTTGCAGGTCGTTGTTCGTCGTTGAACAACTGTGACCATCTTGAACTTGCACCCTCGTGTCCACCATACCCGACCCAGCTCTCATTTTGGCCAAGTCTACAACGATGTTGTGCCTATTTTGGCATCTCTGCCATTGCTGAAGCTCCCCTTTGAGGTTCTTCAAGTCTTGCTTCTCGAACGTTGTTTTTGAGAAGATTAACGAGTATTTGGTAGCCTCCAGAAAAATCAGGCACAGCATATCCCCGAATCACAGTGGGGTGTGCTGTATGCCTGTGGAAAACAGGGAGGATCACATTTTTGGCCCAACAATGGCCTCTAGGCTATGCCTGTTAAGCAAGGAGTGCGTTGTAGGGCTTCTGTTTCCTGCAGCAAATAGTGATGTGTAGACCTATGTCAATGGTTTTTTGAGCATCAGTTTATGCAGTTTATGTGTTTTCAAAGAGAGATCTATGAAATTTGAGATCATGCATCATCTTTTCCCATCTAAAAAAAAGTTTCCACTTTCTCATTCTGATTTCAAAAGCAGATGTTTTTTTCAAGCCCAAGACGTCCCAACAAATGGCACTCGAAAATTCCCAAAACGAAAAGAAACCTAAACGAAAAGGTCATTCAAGGCGTGAACTTTTGGACACCTCCTGGAGGTCACCAACAACCAATTTCTTGAGTTCGGGTCACTTAACAACTCACCATTTGTTGGAAAGGTCAAAGGTCACGTTCTCCGCAGGATTTTTTTTTTGGCGCACCTTTTTTTTGAAAGGCGCAGGAATTTTACCAAGCAATCGCTTCATTGGGATTTCCCCAGGTCGTTGAACCTGGTAGCTTCAGATTCGATACAACACTCTTGCCATTCGTTCGACGAAGACGGATCAGGCCAATGGCTTCACCTTTCTCATCCACCAAATCTCCATGAACCTTCAAAATCGGATGGCATTTAGCACACCAAAACAAAACCGTCCAAAATCACCTTTACAAAACCGAAATCATGATTCATGTATAGTGTAGCGATATGATTCATCTGCTCATCTACTCATTATATCTCCTAGGTCCTACATATTTGCAGGTTATTGGCCACACGAGCCAAACAGACAATCAGACCGACTACAGTAGGTGCGTTGGTGCCCGGAGGATACAAAAGGCTCGGGTGGTGTCAAACCTCAAACATCTCTACTTTGCAAACATTCACAGTTTGGGTTTCTGGCATGGCCTATCCTTGGAATGAAAAATAAAAATGGCCCTAAAGTCTCTCTCTTTGAGTGATCCTTTGTTCAAGAACAAAGCTCTTCAAATTTGGAATCAAACTGAAACAAATCAGCTAGCAATTCGGACTACACAAAGCGATCGAAATAGAAAATATTCCTTGGCCTTGGCCTTCCCAAAAAAATATCTGCAAGATCAGCAACCCAACTTCCAACTATCCTCAAAGTGCAGCTGCACTTTCGTCCGGCCAGCTCTTCTTCAAAGCGCCATTCTCCATCACTCTTCAAAATCTCATAGCTCTGCCCCAAGTTCATGCCATAATACCACCTCCAAAAAACACACCATGAATTGGCTGTCTTACACTCAAATCCGTCAGTTTCAAAAAACTATAAAAAAAACTAGGTGTTTCGTTTAAAACACAAACAAACAAACAAACAAACAAACAAACAAACAAACAAACAAACAAACAAACAAACAAACAAACAAACAAACAAACAAACAAACAAACAAACAAAC
>DF243933.1:0-32745 GCA_000507305.1 Breviolum minutum Mf 1.05b.01 | reverse complement strand
AATTTTCTTTCATTTTCTTTCATTTTCCTTTCATTTTCTTTCATTTTCTTTCATTTTCCTTTTATTTTCCTTTTAACTTAATTAAAATAATGCATCAATAACAAAACCCTCCTGATCTAAACCCTACTGATTGAAGGTCTGTTTTACTTTTGCTGAATAAACCTAAACGCAATTTCCTTGCATATACAAGCAACAGCGCTTGGACCCCAGATAAACTCGCTAGTAAGTGCTCGAAGAAGAAAAGTCAGGTCTCACACAGGTCCTACATCCCAGTTGAAATGTAACTTTCAGTTCAAGTTTTTGGTGCTCTTACTGTGGTTTCGACACTCTCCACTTGGCCGAATTTTATCTGAGAATCTGGGTCTCAGGTGATATTTTATCAATTTACAGCCGAGAGCCTTCAGCAAAACTGTTTTCTTTTTGAGGCGTTTTTCTTTTACAAGTTGCTGGAAGCTGTTTTCCTTACAATTTGTTAGTATGGCTCACATCTATGAAGTGGACATTCATTCTCAGAGAGCAGAGATTTTCAGGCTGGGAGAAATGTTTTATGTCACTCTGCCAGAGGTTTGTGGTCTTGGCTGGACTTGCTGCGGATGAAATTTCAGAGCTTCATTTTGCAAGGCTCACAGTCTTCGTTTGGCCTGTTAGTAACAGATTTTCGCTTCCCAGATTGTCGCGTCTGTGGTCTTGACTGGGCCTGCTACGGGCGATTTTTTTTTGCCATATATTTGGCAAAACTGCAACTACGGCACTGGGAATCTCTAAAGCGGCACACGAGTTCCTGGTATTACATTATTTTGCTACGGATAGCATTATTTACTGGAACCCGTTTCTCCATGAAGTTCTGCCTTTGCTACCGCTTCCCGTACCTGCGGTTCGAAGGGCAGAAGTTGTTGATATGTTGCAGAGGACCCATGTTGCACCATCACACAGACGAATGCCTCACCACACTTGGAAGGATTCCATCTCGTTAGTCATGGACCTGCTGTTCGGCTATGGGAAGCGCCGATATTTCAGCATCGCCCGTGTCTGGCAAAAGACATCAAGAGTAGCCATACGAGGATTCTCAGCTGGCAGCTATGTTGGACTAGCTCTGGTACATGTTCTTAAAGAAATCAAGAGCGTCAGAACCCAAAGTGTCCTTGGAGCTATTGCTTGTCCCCCTTCCTTCCTTCATGTGCACTCTGATCAACACACGGTGCACCTCATCCACTATGTCCCGGACAGATTGCGCAGATGGAACCCCGGCCAACCCTTCCTCCATTCCCTCAAGTGCAAGTACACCATTGTGAATGGACACTTCGACTTGTACCACCAACACTTTGGAAAGAATGAACATAACTACTCCCATTGGCTTCGCCTTCAGCTTGAGTGTGGAACATTCTCCCTGCCGCATCTCATGATGAGATATGATGAGGCCGCTCTTGCGCAGCGAAGGGATGCGGCTCCACTGCGCCTTATCTCTTGGCTAACATTTGGGTTGCCGAAGTGGCTGCAGGACATTGTGGAGGCGTTAATGATGTACTATGGCAATCAATGCCCTGATGCTGCGAACAAACTCAATGCTTACCTCCAGGTACACTTCCCCAAGAGCCCAACCTTGGAAACTCCGGATGCCATTAGAGATCACATCGTGGAACTAATCAGTGAGTGGAATGACGAGTGGCAGCCAAAGAGCCTCCTTGATTTGTTTGAAGGCTTCCTTAAACGGATGCCTTTGCATCGACTCTTGACATGATACTTCCACAGCTGTCACCTATGCACACTCGTTGGGATGATCCACGCAAGACGCGGCTATGTTGTCATTTCTTTAGATTGGAAAGAGCTGGCACTCTTGCCAGAGTACGACTGCAATTCCTCTTTACATCCAGGGCTCTCATCTATATGGTACGTATTAGTTGGGAGCGACAGCCGCTGCTCCTATTCAGTGATGTGCACAGAATTGGTCTTGAGTCTTTCCAACACTTCCAAACCCCCACCAATGGCTCCGTTAACAAGCACAACGTCCAAATGGGACTCCCAGAAGGGCATTCTGTTCTACTTCATTTTTCTCACAATGGGATTGCTTATCAAGCTGTCATGGTGTCCATGAGTTCCGCTCCCTCCAAGGGTAAAAAGGGCGAACACGCTATGTGGAAGCATGCTCAACCTATGTCAACAGATTTTGCTTGGCTGCCTGAAGACGTTGCACAGGCTTTCTGTGCCCTTGCCCTGCGCCAAGATCCAACCCGACCGTATGGCTCTTTCCACGAGGTGCAACTAAGATTTCATGAAAACTATCAGGCTTGGTTACATATCGAGGGCCTATACTACCTAGGAGAGACCCGGAGTGTGGAAGAATTTGGAATCTTCAGCCAAATGCTGGCAGAGAGGCTCTGTCTTGGATGTGGTGTACAATCTGATGAAACGTTTGGCCTACTGCCGCCACAGGACCGAGGAAAACTCTTCGAAGCTACACTACGGCTTATGCGACTCATGTTGGTTGAAAAGCCTATGGATGTTACGGATGATGAAGAGCAGCTCAGAAGGGCACTTCTCCCGTTAGTACACAACAGAGATGGTCACTTCCTCGCTACCCTATCTGCTCTCCTGTTATCATTACTTGAAGGCAAAACCGATTGCCCAATTAGTGGGGTATTCGGGGCTGGCAAAACTCGAGCGGCTGCAGCAATTATCGCAGGGCTGATCACTGTCGATCCTTCCCTGAAGATCATGATTCTCACCAAAGAGAACGTAGCGTCCCAAACACATCATTGGACTCTCGCTGCCTACATGGATTGAGAGGAAAATTGGGAGGCTGGTGGGCTTCATGGCCCTGCAAAATCAAACCACAAGCAACACCAAGCTCGACATTCCCACAGCCAATCGCCAAGATGTACTTAGTTCCAAACAAGTCATCATTGGATGTGGCGGCGGGTTTCGCCACGAGTGTGCGAGCAGATATAGTCCAGTCGCCCAATGGATGTCCGAAGTTGATCTAGCCTTGCATGATGAATGTCAGCAGTATGGCAATCTTGACGAGACAGCGGCCATTGCCCGTCTTCCACGCAATTGCCTAGTGATTTGGCTCGGTGACCATCGTCAAACTCCGGGCGGTCTCCGCAAATCCACTGCTGGCCCCTTGCCAGACTTATGTTTCCTGTTAGACCCTTGAAGAAGCAAATGGAAACCCTACTACAAACCTACTGTTTTGAAACAGCAGTCACTTGTGCAGAAGCTGAAGAGCAGAGCGCATATGTTAGGCGAATGGCCCTCCATCTCGGGCAGTACTTGGCCATCTATCTCGCTGAGACCAGCGCTGGACTCCTGCAAAAGGTTCTCACACACCCTGCCAAAGGCCTTTTGGATGAGACAAATGCAGCACTACTCACACAGAAGTTTTGGGCGCAAGCCATTTACACCGAGCTGTTGTGTGCTTCCAGCCGTTTTAGAGCGGTGAGAGAGAAGAAACAGCAGAGGCCACCCAATGGGTTAGTAAAGGTCGTCTGTCTCCCCTTTGATGGAGCAGCTGCACAGAAGCATGGCCGTAAAAAAGCTACTGATGCGAGGTTTGAGACGATGATTGAACCTAGTAGTTTGGGTGGACTCCCTATTCGTTTGGTTTCCTGCTGCATGGATGCCTCTTATTGTTGAAAGCGACAAAAGTTACATGCACAGTGAAAGTATCAGTCAGCTGGGCGCTATTGCCTTCACTGACCGATCACAGTCTGTGATACCGGAGGTTCAAGAGTTTAGCTACAAGGTCAAGCGGTGGCAGGCTAACCAAAGTGGTTTGTTGCCCCATCCTTCAATCACGCATCAACGTTGATTGGCTTATTTTTGACTCTCAAATGTCTGCTCCTCTCTTCTTCAGACTTTACGAAGGAATTCTTCATGACGTGTTCATGCAGACGGTAGCAGTGACCTGAGACAATGCCTCCAGTCAAATAATGGTCAGTCTTCTGCTGTCTGACTCCATGGAAGCTGACCAATGGCTGCATAAAGTCAGAACCAACAGGCACATGTGGTCTTTGCAAATGACTTCACACTCTGCTGCAAATCAGCTCGCCACTGAAATTTTCATGCGTAGAGAGCGCAGACGACTACAAGTGCGTCATATCTGGGAGAAGATCCAATCCAACTGGTCCATGATTAAGAAGCGAGTCTGGACCAAGCATGCTCCAGAACTTCCATACTAAATGCTATACAGGTGCCTCTTTCTCCACGAGTATGCAGAAAAGTCTCATTGGCTTGAAAATTCCTACAAGGGACTGGATGTATACTGGATCAGGCGGCAATGGAAACGTTGTCAAGCATGGTTTGCTGTGTAAGCTACTATACAGTTTCTGAGTCAATGAGTCAGCACTCTCTGCCTTCAAAGACTTGATCAAATGGATGTGCAATGGATTGACTACTATGAGCGTTGTATAAGTATGACACAGAGTATTCCCACGCAAACTACCACCCGACGTGAGAGACGCTCCCATGAAGAGCCTGCCCTTTCTCGAACAGAGCGCTCCTTTCAGGAGGTCCGGCAGGAAAGCTCGTCCTCCTTAATGCTGCAAACCCGGGATGCAGAGAACAGAATTCTGAACTAGACTCAGTTGGTGGTCTCGACAGCTGCTTGGTCCAGCCTCATACAACAGTGTGACAAAGTGCAATAATTGCGCATCCTCGTCACGAAAGTGTGCAACTGACTGTGCAACCGTACAAGGTCACTCGGATCATTCATTGCGAGTGTCTCATGCAGGTATAGAAAGAGGAATGTTTAAGCTCTCTTGTGATTGTCACTGGTTCTTCAGTCGACGATTGCAGTGACACAAACGGATGCCAGCGATGAAGTCGTTTCCAGTGTAGAAGAGACACTGCCTTGCTTTCAGGCAGTTTACATTTTTTTTCAGAGCTCATGTCTGAAAACTTAATCTTGGCACCATGGAGCTCATGTCGTGCACGCTTGAGCCTCATTCATGGAAACGTTTTGTATTTGATTGGCCAATTCCCACAAATTGGAGAAAAGGTGAAAGCATGAGATACTACGCTTTCAGAAAAGAAATCTTCAGGCGGCTTCGTACTTCTTCACGATGACAAAGCAATTTCCGCAAATGGATGTTCCAAGTGACTCCAAGGGACTCGAAGTTGTTGTAGGTGGTGGTTCTGCATCATCTCCGTCATTGAACAAGAGTAAAGAGTTGGTTTACCCACATCCACGTAGATGAAGCTGCGCAAGGCAGAAGTTCCATTAATACCACATCCGGCCTTGCACAACAGTGTGTGGGTAGTCAGCATATTGGTAGATCAAATTGTGCCCGCAGCATGGTGAAGGCAAACAGCGCCCAGCCATGTGTTCTTCCAGTCATTGCCAAAAAGGTCACTGGAAGACATTGGGCTGGGTGGCGTTGGGTTTGTACCTTCAAACGAAGATTTGGCATTTCGCGATAACGTTTGCCACTTGCTCACCATGTTCAAGCTAAGACAGGACCCGATCCAATTTTAAGGACTTTTTTTGGCTACTGAGCAAGAAGAATTTTTCTTCAAAACGACCTAGAATTTGGAACCATTTTAGTTCCTTTTTTGGGCTGGAACTCTACCAGGTAACGACTTTTTTCCATTTGCTCGATTACCTTGCAGCGCAAGTTGCGCCAGAAAAAATGCATTTTGTGGCTGAGTGCAGATGAAACGAGTCTTAGCAGTCAGAGTGGGCGCTAAGAAGGCGGTGGGGCACATTGTGTGAGGTGGTGGCCTGCTGTGCCTGTAGCTTTTCCGAGGTACGTTTTCAAGTCAAAAAAAGTGCTTGTTTTTGGCGCCATGGAGACATCAGGAATGACAAATATTCAGGCAGAAGCTAAAGCCCATCCATCGTGCTTCCATCCATCCAATTCATTTTGGTGAGTTTTCTTTGGTGATGCTGCTCTTGCAGTTTTCGTGGCAGGCGCAGCATTTAGTGATTCTGTCCTTGCAGTTTTCGTAGCAGGTGCAGCATTTGGTGATTGTGGTCNTAGCCATGGCGCGCTAGCACTGTGCACTTTGACGAGGAGATGGGGTTCCAATTTTTGTGCCCTAGAAGTACAGTTTTGTCACCCTCAGATCCAAGCCCCCCCACAGTATTGTCTTAAGTTCAAACCGCAATGTCCACGAGCAAGAAACCACGCTGCTGCTCACCCAGCAGTGATCCGAAGAACTATAACTAGCAAATGGGCAGGTCTATTCGTTACAACACGGTAAAGGCAACAGCGTCCCAGCCGTGTAATCATCATCGACCAGTATGGGTAGTAAAGTGTCGAGTACCTTCCGTTGGACCCCCTCGTTCTTCTTGTCCATTGGTTAGGGCTGACTGACGGCCATAATACGCGTTGGTGATGCTATCGATGATACGGGTTACATTGACCCCATTATCGGATGGGCAAGGACACGCTGGAACAGCACTACAACATTTTCATGCAGGTGGCGATGAATTGCTCTTATCTATTGCCATTTTCAATGAGGAAGGACATTTCCACTTTTCTTTGTTCGCTTGGGTTTGGGTCACCTAAATATCAGGTGTTGTGTTCCTCCAAGAACTGTCGCAGAGACACCCTCAAGACGCATTCTGCTCTTGCTCCGGAAGGGCAGAAAACAACTAACCCTGACATTGGGGCAACCCAAAGTGTTCAGGCAACGTTTTTTTTGTCTAGATGCTGCATGGCTCAACGGGTCGTTGTCCGGGCGGTCGCCCTTCTGTCAACTAAAAGGGAAGAGTCGCAAATTTACTGGAAATGCTTTTCCAAGTAAAGGAAAAAATTCGAAAACAAAACAAAACAGCACCAACCACATTGGAGTCTCCCCGAGTGCAGGGCTAGTTGGCAACGCCGAGAGCACGCATGTCAACCGTCCGACGGGGAAGGCACCGCTTGTTGCCATAGGTTGGAAGATGCTGCAAAATTCATAAAAAGAACCTAAAGTTGAATATTTACGACGAGTATGCTCAGCCGGTTGCACTTGGTGAAAATTGGCCTTGAGCATATGATGGTGTGAACTAGTTGGAGTAAAGTGTAAGCTCACAAGGGTGAGACAATGGTCAATATGTTGTCACTTGAGGTAGAAGCCCAGCCAGTATTACAAGAGACAAAAGAAGAACCACAGAGCTACGGAGCGCAGCTCAGAGTGAAAGAGGCGATAACATGCTTTTACCCACCCTAAAGCTCGGTATTCTATTCACTGCAGTGTGGTGTCTTGCATAAAGTCAAGCCAGTCATCTGCTATTTGACGGCCAGGCAGCACAATGGCGACCGTAAGCCTTTGTCCAGGAGCGCCCTGCCATGCAGCTGAACACTTTTGCGAGAAAACATTACATAGGATGCCTTCCTGTAGCACAGCATGGCTTTCCAAAAGAGCTTTATGCTAACATGGAGCACCGGCATGACTGCTGCACCTGGCAATGACCATTGCCGGATTTTGTACCGCTTCAGTGCTCTCCACATCTGCCATTGTTCCACTGGGACCACAACCTCATGCCCAGGGCTGTCCATGCTGAGGATTGTTGGAGAGTCTCGCGCCCAGCTTGCCGGACACCACACATACACCGTGTTTATCAAGCTGCACGACCTAAACCACTGGGTGAACCCTCCCCTCTCCTTGGGGGTGTGACGCACCTCATGAAACTTTTTCTTTCCTCTCTGCTCCTTGTTTTCCTTACAGATAAGCTTAACCAAGCCCTTACATGGATGGCATGGAGGACTACTTCATGGTGGAAGAGATGCTGTGAGGGGCGGAGAGGGGCGCGAGTAGTTTCACCTTTTTTGCGAGTTTTCACTGGTTGGTTTTGTGGGTGTTGGGTTTGTATTGTGTTTGTTTGTTTTGTTTGCTTTTGGTCGGTTTTGCTGGTGAAAACTCCTGCATTCAATTACCGTTTCACTTTCTTTTGCGAATTCCTAGTAGTTGACCGACCATGTCCCGTGCTCGCTCGGCAATGCAGGAAAAAAAAATCATCTACGTGTACGTGGGTGAACCAACTCGCCACCCTTGTTCAATTACTGGGATGATGCAGGACAACTACCTTCTACAATTTGGAGGCACTTGGGACATGCGGGAATTGCTATGTCATCGTGAAGAAGTACTGAGCGGCGCTCTGGCGTAAGTGCTTTCCTTGTGGATTTCACCAAAGCCCTCGGCTTTAACGTGACACTTGCATCTTCCCACTCTGGCGTAGGTGCTTTCCGTTAGGATTTGACCAGAGCCCTCTTCTTGTCTACTGGTGCTAACACGCTTCGGCTTACTTGAAGTTGCGGATGGTTTTGTTGAACCTTTGTGGCCCTTTTGCATGTTTTTGTTCAATAATTTGATGATGTAACTCATCATTTGGTGCTTATGGCCATAGCGTCTTTGACACCACTCTTCAGCTGACTGAGCGCTCCGCCCGGGACATACCCAAGCAGCCATCAGCAAAAAAAAATTGTTTGAGTTGACCACACGACTTGAATGACAAATATTGTTGCCAATGCAATATACTTCCTCTCACTTGGCATTGATTTAACAAGCTACATTTGCGAAACCTGAGAGTCGTAGGAAGTTATGCTATTCACTGCGAAGAAGGACTGACTCCATGATAATTCATTTTTTTGTGGCTGCCAGCTGCTAGGGTACGTGTCCCGGGCGGTTCGGCCTAGACTCCATGATAATTCATGTCTTTGTTTATCTATACTACCAAGTGTGTGGAGGCAAAAAAGCGGGCTATGCAGGAAAGTGAGCTAGGCAGCTCAGCTCGGGTCATCATGCTTATACTTTGTCTTGGCTTTGCTACCGCATTGCAACAGCAATTGACTGTGAGCTCATGATGACCTTGTCATTTGAGTTGAGCAAACTGCGATGGCGCAATTTGCGAATACTTATGATTTGTGGAAAGTTATACTATTTCATCGTGAGAAGGGCTGAGTGCAAGAATGTTCGATCGCGTCGGTTTCACATTTTTCACCTAGTTATCTAAGTACCAATTTTTGCCTTGTTGGTTTGGTTTGCGTGTCTGTTTAGGTTGCTGTGCCTAGATCTTTTGCAATTATTGCAATGCCTCTTCAAGAAGTAAGAGATATTCTGACCGATCACACCTCGAGCTAGATCGGCTGCAGCGCAAAAAAAAGTTGATCTCCAGTTGTTAAGTCATTGCGCACGAACCCAAATTCGTGGAGGAAATCTGGAGCGCGGAGGAAAAATGAATTGACGAGTACGTGAGCATCATAGGAAGCGTAAGAGAAACATGAAGCAAGTCGTAGAGCCCCTTCAAGAGCCTTAACGCTGCGTGGGCCTTGACGGAAAGTGGGTGTGGCAGAGAAGCGACGAGTAGACTGAGAGGAAGCAGGTGGGGGCAGAGGCAATCGAAGCGCCCAGGAGATTGCACGGTGATAAAAGTTTTCATCGGGGTGACCTTCTTCCTTCTTCGGCTTTCTTGACCTACCTTCCTCTCTGTTCTGTGTTGCCGGACCCCGCATGGTTAATTTTATTTTTTGGCAAACAATGTGATGAATGGCCGTAGTGTCTCTTTTCACTTTCGCTTCGCTGACTAGTTACCTTGAATGCACTTGCTATTTTGTTGAAGTGCAGTTCTGAGAGAACTCTAAGTGGGCAGCTTGTTTCAGCTGCTGCTTCGCACTTTTTGTTGTTTCACTGCTTTGTTTCCGAATCACACTGTCCTTCGTCTAATTCGTCTTCCTTTTGTTTTAAGGATGTACATTCTTGTGTCAGTAAGGGCGATGCTTGAGCTTTTCGGGCAAAGCCCTGTTTGCGACACTGGATTGTATTTCCTTTTGCTCAAACATGACATGTCTTGTACATGGACTGCCAGTTACCGTAAAGATCGCGCGCAGCCAGAGAAGGACATCGTACCTTCCAATTGGACTTGCCGCCGAGAAAACTTACCACATTGAACCAATTCCAGATTGCAGTAACAGTAATCCCTTCTACACATAGTACTCATTCTAAACCGTAGATTCAGCTTACTCATCTGCATGCAGCATTTACCCATCCGGAAGAGCATGTTACCTCTTATCTTTGATGTTGACGATGGTCATTTACCTTGGATATATTGCTATTTCGTTGAGATGCAGTTCTGAGAGAACTCTAAGTGGGCAGCTTGTTTCAGCTGCTGCTTCGCACTTTTTGTTGTTTCACTGCTTTGTTTCCGAATAACACTGTCCTTCGTCTAATTCGTCATCCTTTTGTTTTAAGGATGTACATTCTTGTGTCGTTAAGAGCGATGTTTGAGCTATTTGGACAAAGCCCTGTTTGCGATACTGTTGTTTTAGACACAATGTCTTGTATTTTCCTTGTTGGACTGCCAGTATCCTCGAGCCAGAAAGACAAAAAAAAGGCAATTTTGGGAAAAAAACAAGTAGCACCTTTCGTGGTATCGCAGGTTCTGTCAAATTGCTGCTGGAATTTGAGCACAGCCAGGCATGTTCGGTGTGTCAGGGCCTATTGTCACCTCTTGGTGTCATGTTTGCTTCAAATGTGACCAAAACAAATGGAACCATGAAGGGCATAAAGTCAAATGGACACCATCCCTCGATGGATGAATCAAAGGTAGATCACCTCATGTGTTTATTGTAGCGATGCTTGCAAATGTGAGTCTTCGTTGTGATGGAAAACTGGGACACATGTGAAAGTGGCCAACCTAGTCAGACATGCCCATCGAAAAAACAAACAAACATGAAGAAAATGGATTCTTTTTGTTGTCAGCATTGTCGCAACCCATAAATGATCTTGAACGGTCTTTCTCTCTACATGTACTGATGCACTTTGGAAAAAATTATATGCTTTGCGGCGAAATGATTCCTGCCTTCGTCATCTCGGTCTCAAGTCGTAATTCAACCTGTCCTTTTGATGATTGGATCTACTTTGATGCCACTGTCTTGCCCGTAAAGTCCTAGTGCGATGCATCTGTCGTTCCTGTATAGATTGCGTTGTACAGGCGAAATTCCGAGGTCACTTGTATAGTTGATTGCTGGCGATATTTTTTGGCAACTTCATGTAAATATGCGGCAGTTGTAGAATTCTAAGACTGGACGCATGGTGGTTGTTGGTGCTCGTACTGGTCCCCCCGCTGTTGGTTTTCTGCTTTGTTTGGGAAAAAATTCGTGCCGGTTGTCCATGCGGCCCTCTGGTCAAGTGCGATTAGAGGGCAGAAACGGAAGCTTGGCCCATCCAATACGGATGCCCCAGGTTGCCAGATATGAGTGCAAGGCTCCAGCAAAAAAGAATTAAAATATTCTTTGAAATGTTGATGGTTTTCATGCAACTTGGCATGAAAACTTTATTCCCTATCCTCTTAAATCACCCAAGATTTTGAAAGGAAAAACGAAAAGGAAGAAAAACAAAAACCAACAACAAGCCAGCCAGCAATACATTTGCCAATACAAAATCCAGCACATAATCCCCAAGACATGTACGAAAAAAAATCAATTGCACATAAAAATTCTTTTCATAATCAGATGAAAAAATTAATCACTTACATTGTTGCGGGGCGGGTTATTAATCATTTCCCCACATTACCACTGGTTTCAAAAAACATGGACTCAACAAAGCACGTTGTGAAGTACACAAACGAATACGTGCACACATACATGCATGAATGCAAACACCTGCTACAACATGCATGCAATATTGCAACTGTTGATTTTTTTTGACCGATTTGAGTCTTTGACGCGGTTTTGGGGTTTGTATCGAAAAGACAATCAGCAAACACACACACTTTGAACTTTTAATTCAGAAATCATTCGTATTTTGGTTGCTTGTTGTACGGCCTTTTGGTTGCACAGAAAACTGCCAACGGAGTTCATTTTTGGCGACATGAAAACCCAAATTTTTTATCCGTGATTTCTTTTAGGCTTGGTCTTCATATAAACAAAAGAATCAGTTGAAATCGAAATCGTGTTGTGTGCTTTCAATTTACTCCGAGGGCGGAGTCTTCGATTTTCTAACTAGCAAAAAACTTGAAACAGTGGTTTGATGCTGCCCAATTGCTTTTGCACCATCAAAGTTTACCAGGAAGTCAACTCCGGCTGCCAACACCGCCATTGCCTAGCACTGCCTTGTAACGGTTTTTGTCGGTTCAAGTGTAGGATGCCCTTGGCACAAACATAATGGAAACACCATGCCCGTTTTATTTTTGCATTTTTTTTGGAAACCAATTCATTAAACAAAAAAATAAGGCAAACAAAGTCTTTATTTCAGAATATTCTGACAGCTACCATTGCGTTTGATTTGCAAGGCCATGCCGTTCAAATTTGGTTCGGTTGACACTTGCAATCCAGAGTTTCTGTCTTGATTTGATACTGCAGAGGCTGATGGCGGACAGCGTTCGAGAGCAAGATGTAGGTGCAAGTTTCATTGCGGTGAAATTCATTTCGGAGTGGAGGATGAGAACGGTATCAACAACATTTTTTTTTGGATATATTTCAAAACTGCCCGTTGTGTGCAAATTGCAATGCCATTCTTCCAAAATTGGAGGCGAACGTGGAGAGACGAAACGAGTTCTTGGCCGTCAGCAGGCAGATCAGACTGCGAAGCGAATTCATGGAAGTGTCATGTTGCTGCATGCTGTTGCAGGAATTGTTCTACCAATGTAGTTGGCAGGAAGAGAAAATGAGACTGTTCGAATTGTCAAGGTGAATCCGACGATATGTTGCATGTTGGTGCTCTTTACACCTATTTGCATCTGAAAGGGCAGAAAAACGTCTGCAAAAGTCCATGATGTGCAATCGCTTGCTATGGTATCTCTTGAGGAGCCTGAGAAAGCACGCTTGAACAGCGCTGAGAAGCGTCAGAGCCTTAGATCTGAGTTGGTTTAGTTCTGGTAACCGCTGGTAGGTGGAATGTATATTACTCAATATTGTAAGTATACTTGTTGTACACACAGAATCCTCCTGCCAATTGGGTTCATTTTTTTGCTGCATGCTGCTACCTTTGTCCTAATTAGAATCCTCTCTCCAAACTGGTTGATGTTCCTGTGGAGTTGTTTCAGGATCTTGTACTTTCAATTCTGGCTGAAGGTGCCCCGCCCAATGGCTCGCAGATGAAAGGAACCATATGTCATATGTCCACTTTCATATGCAGCAATATAGAATTGGGTTTTAATGCTGCAGAACCATCACTGAATGCGGATGATTTTACTTGTCAAATTCGGTTGGAGTTGAACTTTTCTAACCATCCCTGCCTTCAATTTACCTCAACTCTGAGGTCATGGTTTGACCTGGACGGAAATGCATTCGTACAAGGCTCGTGTAACTGCTTCCTGCGGCTCTCAAGGGTGTTCTCAGAATGGCCCAACTGGTATAGCCATAGCCATAACAGTTTTCAACTTCCCCTGGTTGGCAAGGATAGAATGACCTTTCCGATTCTCCCCACGATGATGGCGGTGGAGGAGCTCCCGAAGGACTTTGAATTTAGCTGTAAGATGAGCTGTTCATGCTATTGTTGAGTTTTCCTCCTTTCTGTTTACGGTTTTAAAGAATGACTTGAAAGTAGAGTGAGTGTCAGGCATTTTCGATTTGTCAATAGATTCCGAGGACATTACCCTTTGTGACACCGTTTTTCGCAGCCTGGACCGCTGCATTGACAAGGCATGCTAGATCGAGTGATTGCTGAACTTTGACTGATTTCTCTTTCTGTTGTGGCAGCTCCTCTGGCTTTAAGCGTCTTTTGCTTTCTTCATGATTACTATAGTCCTCAAGTTTCAAATGCTTGTACTTTATCACTCTGTCAGCTTGTCGCTGCAGGGCATTGAGAGTGAAAACCCTACCCATCCTTATTCCCGCATGGTAATTTGCAAACCGCACTGGTTGGGACCTTGACTTTGTGTCTTTGTAGAGAGCCACAGAACTCCACAAGACTTTTTTGAGTCTTTTTTTTCTGCGTTTTTTTCCGGTACACTTCTGTACATAACAAGCAGCAAATTGCAGTGATATTGCGACTTTTGTAGTGCTGTAGCCTTCACCAAGCTTCCAAGGATTCGCTTCATCAAGTGTGTGAAGCGCAGAGATGAGCTTGTTCTTCGTGGCGTCAAGCGGTGGGAGAGGAGGTGCTCTCAGCGATTTCGCGCGGAATCAGCGTTTCAAGTGCGAGGGGACTCTGATGTAAGTATATAGGTAGGAAATGTCAAGTCCTTCTTGTTTTCCAGTTGCTGCCTGAGCACATTCAATTGATCAACCTGATCTTATTTCCACGTGGATGCTGACTGTGCTTACGCAGACACAAAAGTTCAGATTTCGATGAAGAGGATTTACTGCTTTTATTGACTTTTATGGGTGTTTTCTTTAAGCAAGTCTGGTGCTCCGAGCGCGCCGAGTTATTATTCATCCCTGGACGAGCCCTCCCAGAGCGAGTACTTGGAGGACATCAGCACCAAAATGCGGTGCCCATCCAACGACTAGGTGTGCTGTTTTCAGGCGATCAAGACAACATCTGAGAGTTCTTGTGTTAGGCATGAGGTGAGGAGAAAATTTTGAGTTATCCTTTGGCTTCTCAAAGTGATTTGAAAGGTTCTACATGTATTTTTCAATGCAGGTTTCTCCTCGTTTTTCCCTCCAGCAGAGGTACTTCTTGTATGCTGCTTCCCATACGAAGGATGGAGAAAAGAGGAAAAGGCTAGACATCAATACTTTGCGCTTGCATTCTTACGGGCTGTTTGCTTGGTGCGAAAGTCTGGCATATGACTTGTGTAAACATTAGCAAATCACAAAGTCTTTGCTTGGGCAGCCTCTGCAAACTTCAATTTCAATGTGATGTTCATATTGTGGGTGAGAACCTTACTCAGTTGCCTGAATTTTCAGGTTCCTCACTACAGCTCTTTCTTGGCAGAGGGAAAAATGCTGAAGTGCAAGATGTATGTGTAAACATATTATATTGAAATTTCTTTAATCTTGAAAGTTCTATCACAAAGTAGGCTACTTTTTGAGAAGACCATCAAGTTTCTTGATCTCGTCTTTGCCGCTGGCCTGGAGGCTGGAGACCAATGCACAGCACTGTGCTATCCGTCACTCGAATCTCTTGAAGCCACAGGAGGAGGAGCACAGCATGAGAGTGAGGGGTGGTTGAAGCTTTTGAACATGTTGCATTGCAGTTGGACAGCCAGCCCTGGAGCCAGGGAAGACGATCAATCGCCGATAAAAGTCACAGACACGGGAAATCATGACACTGTTATTTGTTCATTGCTGAGATTCTTTGAACCATTGTGACACTGCAGCTGCTTCCTTCTCTGTTTCGGGAATCGGCCTTTCTCGGTTTCGTTTTTCTCTTTTTCGGGGCTTCCTTCCTTGCTTCTCCTTGATTCTAGGATCCTCACAAAGAATATACTAAATTGCTAAATCCAAAGGAATCCATGAAAGTGTCGGATTCTCTGATTCCAAGCTTGCCTGTCTGATTCGGAGCTTCTTTGTACAATTTGGGGCCTGCATTTTTGATTCGGCTTCCTGCCCTGACCTGATCCAGGGTTTCACTAAATCGAGAACCCTAGTAAAGAACATTGCTGAAGGGGCGCCCATCCTTTCAACTGTCGTCCACCCTCCCCTCAAGTTTTAGCATTCCGTAGCATACTTTAGCTTAAGCACATCTTCCAGCAAATTAACTTATATTACATATCTTGCTGTACATCATCGTTATGTATTCTTACTTGAGCATATCTTCGCATATCCTAGCACGTTTTAGCATACATGAGCAAATCTTAGCATATCCTACCTCTAACTCTAAAAATATCTTGACATATCTTCGTATTCGTATACCAGTAGAGCCGCACGAGGCGGTGGCGGAAGTTTCAAAAATAGGAAACCTATAGGAAAGATTCGTTGTTGTGAGTCATGCAATGTTTTTGTCGGTTGCAACAGCAAAACAGCTACCGATGTCAACAACCTTGACGCAATCACTGAGTGTGAGGCACACGACTACTGCTTTGCCAACTACTTCCAAACTTGTCAGGAAGGTCCGTTCCGCGTAGATTTCACAGTATCTTTCAAATCTTGGGACTTGACCTAGATCAAAAACATTCACTAATTGTTTAACTGTCCAACTCACTAACTGACTAGTTGACTAACTGACTAACAAACTGAGTGCTTGACGAGCTGACCGATTGATGAGGTGACTAACTGATTAAGTAGCTAACTGATTAACTAACTGACCAATTGAATTGTCAAGGATGACATTTCGGAAGCCGGGGCAGAAAAGCCACAGGCTCCAAGTTCGACATGAGGCAGAGAACGAACTCCCAATCGTCCAATTCCTCGGAAGTGACTTGAATTTTTTTTTTTGGCTGCCGGCTACTTCTTGCTAGGCAACTCAATCAGGATGAGTGAACCGAACAAACACACAATCTTTTAATATCACAAAAAGAATGTCGTGCTACATTGTCTCACCATCTTTGAAACGAAACGTCACATCTACTCATCCTGACTTACTGGGCGTGGATACTTGCGATCAGAAGAGATACACAAGACATCCAGTGAAACTTAACTACCTGAGCGGACGCTGCGAACGTGTGCAACGAACGGATGAAACACAGTTCTACACTGAAGTCAGCAAATTCTGGGAACACTGCCTCTAGACAAAATCCGAGATTCCGATTTTGTCTAGAGGCAGAATTCGCGAATTAACTGGCAGGTCACACAGAAATGTCAGCATTTGCGGTCAGCTTTCAACCATGCACAGCTTGCACCTGGAAATCATGAGCAGTTGAAAGAAGAAGAATCTCGAGATTCTTCTTCCTTCAAACACCCAAGATTTCATGCAATGATTTAACCCACTCCACTCTAAGGCCAGACAAAAAACTGCAGCAGTGACCGCTTGTTTTTTTTTACTGCTCATTGTAATGATGTAGCCGAATGTAACGAAAGTCATTGTACACAATATCATCGACTCTTTTGTCGTCAAAAAAGAAAGAGTGGCGGGTGCAACGAAATGTCATCCCTTCCTTTGTAGTCAGTTAGTTTGCTGACTAAATTGTTAGTTAGTTAGTTAGTTAGTTAGTTAGTTAGTTAGTTAGTTAGTTAGTTAGTGAGTTAGTTAGTTAGTTAACTAGTTAGATGGCGAATGAGTTAGTCAGTTAGTTATTTAGGCTAATGAGTTAGTTAGTTAGTTAATTAGGCTAATGAGTTAGTTAGTTAGTTAGTTAGTTCGTTAGTTAGTTAGTTAGTTAGTTAGTTAGTTAGTTAGTTCTGCTAATGAGTTAGTTAGTTAGTTAGTTAGCTAGTTAGTTAGTTAGTTAGTTCGTTAGTTAGTTAGTGAGTTAGTTAGATGGCTAATGAGTTAGTTAGTTAGTTAGTTAGTTAGTTAGGTAGGTAGGTAGGTAGGTAGTTAGTTAGTTAGTTAGTTAGTAAGTTAGTACTTAGTTAGTTACTCAGTTAGTTAGTGAGCTAGTCAGTTAGAAACGTCTCAAAATGCTGCCAAACGCATGTGTTTTCAACATTTTGACCTGCATATGTGCTTCGCGCCACAGCGGCGTGCAATTTTTTGACATCAAACCTCCAAAAAGTGGTCCGTACCCGTCAGTTTTTCCGCATTTTGACTTGAAAATGTGCTTCGCGCCACAGCCGCGTGCCATTATTGAACATCGGAACTTCCAAAATGGCTCTGCGAATGTGGTGTTTTGTGCATTTTGACTTGAACATGTGCTTCGCGCCACAGCCGCATGCCATTTTTGAACATCGGAACTTCCAAAATGGCTCTGCGAATGAGGTGTTTTGTGCATTTTGACTTGCAAATGTGCTTCGCGCCACAGCGGCGCGCCATTTTTCACCTGTCTGCCAGAACAGCTACCTCCGCACCCGCCGCTTTAGCGAGCCTACTTTTCGAACATCAGGAACCACGAATCATTGAAAAAACACAGCGATTCGCGACGTCCTTAACATTTTTCGCACGTGTAGCTTCTTTCTAGTGACTCTACACGCGTGTGGATCTCCTTTCTGCTGACTTGACATTTCTATACTCTGCTTGACACCTCTACTCTGCTTTTCAACTCTGCATATTGTCGGAAGTTAGACTTATAAACTTCCTTCGATCATAGGATTTCTTTGCGTGACCAAGCATATCTGAACATATCCTAGCAAACCATCAGGCTATCTGAATGTATCTATCTTAGCATTTCTTATGATGACGAACATATTCTGATCTATCTTGAGATTCTCTGCTTTCAAGCCCCTTGTTCACCCTTTGTGGAGGACTCGGGTGCGTCTGCAATGGACCTGAGCTTAGAGTTCCAATGGATTTGCGATCATGTCCATGATCATTCATGCCTGTCATGCCCGTGAGATGAGCTTCTGCCACTGTCTTTTGAGTCTTTCTATTATTTGTTTGTTTTTTTGGGTGAATTGATCTTTGAACTTCTTGGTTTCTGCCTCACAGTTCCTGAATAGTGCTTGATATCTCTCTCACTGTATCACTGTATCAATGAACCTTCATGAACGCACACCAAAGTTGAGACACCCCAGCTGGAGTGCCAAGTCATGATTATTTTTTCCACAGTGGGCTTTAGTCTTGACTTCTGAAGGTCATATCTAAGAGCTCTTTGCGGGTGGCTTCCCATTTTCTCCAACCCAGGGTCTATGCGCAAAAGTCAATTATATATTGCAATAATTCAACACACTATCCATGCATTGAATAGATTTCTCCAACCTTCCTACCTTTTTTTTCAAACAGCTTTTGTCCACATCTTGCACTGGCTGTTTTGTGTTGGCACAGAACAGATTTAGCTAAAACCAAGTTCGCCTCTGGTGACAGAAATTGAGGTGTGATTCTTCTCGGCGCGCTTCTCTTCGAATGCTGCAATTTTGTGATCTTTTGTATCTTTCGTCTTTCAAATCCATTTAAATGTATACTTAAAAAATGAGCCGATAAGAGCAGTATTGTTTTTCATGATGGCATTGATTCATTGTTTGTGTTTCCTGTTCTGCAGCTGTCTTTTGGAGGAAGCAAGTCCGTATCTTATGCTCGTGTTGAGCTAATCAGATTTGGAGAACTCTAGTGATGTGAGCTGCATGCTGCCAAAAAAAGGTGCGTTCGAAGTGCAACTTCTGTAGCTTTAAGTTTGAGTATCATGAGCATCTCCCAGCTCAGCTTTTGGATCTATGGACATCACGTGGATGCGTTAAAGCGTTGATTCGTGGAATGCCCGCAGAACTTTCAGTTTTTTGACGGTCTTAAGCTGCTCCCTGTCGCTTTGGTTGATGATGACCGCTGCAGGCATTGTGGTGGGGTTGGAAATTAGAGGGCACCTGTAAATCACAAAATACAAAACAAGTAAGTCTATCTTTGATTCGTTTTCTTTTGAGCCTTTGGATTTGGGCTATTTGGATCTACTGTAATTGATCCGTTTCGTTGGATGCTGATGCTTGCTGCTGTCAGTTCTGGCTTCTCCATCGCCCGCACGGCCAACACGTGCCTTCGACTTTGACTATCGTTCCCCAGCAAGAGTGGCTTGGCAGCAGCTGCTTGGAACTTTGGAAGCTTTTGCCAATGGAAGCAGAACTTTTTGGCGTCCTAAAATCAATTTCGTTGCAATTGTCTCCCAGCTTTTTAGCCTTGTGGCATTAGCGGAGGTGGAGGGTTCACCATTGCCATGTCGGACGGGTTGCACGGACAAGCTGGAAGAGGCCAGGGCGCTTGGAGGTTTTGGTCTCTGAGTCGTCAAGAACTGGGTGCCTCTGGCAGGTATGCGCCACATCACAAGCAAAAGTTGCTGAGTGGCGAAAGGACCTGTGACGTTCTGGTTGCCAGCGATGGTTTGTTGATGCTTCTTCATCGAAAAATTAAGTCAAGCGAGTCAAGTGATATCATGAACAAATACTTGGCTTAAGTTGGCTTTGGCTCGAGGAGCGGAGTCACATGCTGAATTCTGTAGCTCAGCGAGGGCTGCAGGACTGGGAGTTTTGCCACCATGGGAAGCTTAGGTCTCACTAGCGGTGCCATTTCGCTTAGCTTTGTAATGATGGCAATTCCATCTGTCTGTTTCACGATAGATACTCATCGAAAGTCTGAATTGTAATTGCAGATTGGCCATTCTCATAGCTTGCTCACCTGAGCAACGTTGTCATTGCGCCAGGAGATCCTCAAAGAAGAAGACGTGGTTTGCGACCTCCAGGTGCTCAGCCGCCAACATAGACCACTGTTTTTGGGGATCTGAAATTCCCATCCCTTCCCCCCGTTGAACCAGTCGAGACTGGACACTGTAGGGGCAGATCGTTTCAGTGGGCTGGCTGGTTTTCCAACCTTAGGGATCTTCATTTTAGACCCCTGCATATCTATTGTCATATTTTTATGTGATTTTTTCTGACATGTGCCCTCCTTGCATGTATCCAATCTTGGTTTGGAAGTTATTGATTCTCAGATAATCTCAGCATTTGAGAAATTTCTAAGCCAGAGATATCTCGAACATCACCGGTGAGGCTTTCATGTGAGACCTTTTGCTTGACCCCCCTTGTCTAGCATGGTTGTGGATATGTGCTATCCAGACACAACCCCCGTTCTAGGGTCTGATCTCAAATGTCTGGGTCCATGGATGTAGATTAGGTATGCTGTAAAGAGTACATACATAGCCGATCAGGCCAATACTACCTCACTTGCGTTCTCTATACATGCTACTCCAAAGTCCATTGAAGAGCACAGGGCCACACACGTTTCAGCAAAAACCTGTATATAACACGTGCTTCGGTATAACCCACAGTTTTTCCAGTGAAAAAGGAGTGTTTGTCTTAGAGGAATGCTCCCTTTCTTTTCAAGTCTGTCATGGTGGCGCTGGTGATGCTTGCCCTGTTTTGGAGGCAGATTTGGCTGCCGTGGAAGAGCTCACAGAGGTCCAGACGTGACCAATCGGAAGGGACACAGTGTTTGAGTGACGAAAGGTTTGTCCAGTATGTGAGGATCAGAGACAAGTGACCTTACTTGGTCAGGACTGGCATCGGTCTTGCCTGGGTTTTAAATTATATCAGCATCTGGGTTTTAAATTATATCAGCATCACCTGATTGATTGCAAATTTGGATCAACACCAGCATAGCTGCGATTGACAAACCTCCCGAATTGAGAAAAGGCGGTTAATGAAACTGCTTCATTTGCAGTGGTTTGGACTGATACGCAAGTTCTAGCAGACACAATCCGTATGGATGCAAGATCAGCAGCTGCCTTCATCAGCAAATTGTTTGAAGTTATTTTAGTATTTTAGTCGACTGTATTTTTGAACCTTCATTGAGATTCCAAGTTTTTAGCTTCAAGATGTGGACCCGTGTCCTTTTCTGTGTTGCATGCAGGCTGCACGTAGATTCCGAGAGGAAGGAGCCAAGCTGGGAGAGGCGAAGCAGCGAAGCACCTCCGTTGAAGATTTGCCGTATTTTGCCATGACTTGGCAGCTGGCAGCCTTTTTTGGTGAGGCCATGCTGCAGTGCATGAAGGCGTCAGGAGATCGAGCTGAGGTGGGGCCAGATTCGATCAATTGGCAGTTGACCAAGATATGTTTTGATGACTTGACAGTGTTGCCAGGAAAAGACTGGGAACATGAGTCAACATGGCAACTGTGGGTGCCTCACAGTCACATGCAGGTCGTGGCACAGGCCAAGGATATTCTTCGAAGTGCAAACGAGGACTACCAAAAGGACAGCTTTGCATCGAGCTGTCTCGCTTGCATTGCTTGCATTCTTCTTCCCCAATATGGACATTGACATTTTGAGTAGGCCTTTAGGTCACGAAGACAGTTAGCTCAGCCACAATTTCGGACACATACACCCACACACAGACAGTACATACACGTGGCATTGAATTTTTGCGAATTATGAATTATGTGGCTTTGAATCGGATGAGAAGTAGCAGCATCCCTGACAGGAGCTAGAGGCAGAGGAGCAAAGGCTGGCAGAGAAGAAAGAGGTGCATTTGATGATGACCTGATTTTACATAATTACAAATGAAAGGAGCAGGAGAGGCAAACATGTAGATGGCCTGAAATCATACACCCAAACAACTGAATGCCCAGAATCTGAACTTCAAACCTGAAACCCATGATACATTTCAGTTTGATCATGAGTTGTGTGGTTGACTTTTCGTATTCCTTTGGCAGTGTTTATGGGGTCATATCGCAGGCATCTCGAGCACAACAACAGAGCATCCACGACTTCTTGCAGCGGTGCGTCATCTGCTACGATTGATCGAAAGCGGAAACATTTATAGAAATAACATCCCTCTGGCAATTCCCACTCTAAAATGGGGAGGACGTCCAAAATCATGGCAATTTTATGCTGACCAGAATTGCTCTAAAATGGTGTACCACACCATGGCATTTTTATGGCATTTTTTCGCAGGACGTTTTTTTGTTATTTTGTTTTGCCATGCTTGTCAGAAGGTTTTGACAAAAGCGCTCACGCAAGCTTTCGCGAAAGCGACGGTGGATCTATTTTATTGTATTTTTTGGAGATATCTCAAAAAATCGAATGACAATGACCTCCACTGAAAAGTGGATGGCTCACTGAAAAGTGAGTAAGTGCCGAAATGCACAGGTCATAGTCATTCAATTTTTCTGAGTTTTATGAATGAATTAACTGACAATGACATCCGCTGAAAAAGTGGTTCCTACTGAAAAGTAGTTAGTGCCGAAATGCACTGGTCATTGTCATTTAATTCATTATCACCTCCATTCATCATGCTAAAGCCCCATTTGTCCGGAGCCCCTCACTTGTTGTGGTTTGTTTCTGAGACAAAAGTGTTTGTTTGCTGGTAGCAGTTGTGTTGCCGTTCTGCACTAGGAGTTGCTTATATATGATCTGCATATATTATACTATATATACTAGATATTTAGCTAACTAGGTGGCAGACGCAGTATTGAATGTTTTTGTGGTAGGCGCACATTCTCACGCCATACGAATGCAAACAAAACTCTCGTGAAATTCTTTCAGCGCCTTTTTGGGAGTTTCCCCCAAATTTTTGCAAACAGTTTTATCAGCCGAACTTTGTGTTTTTTTAGTGATTTCAACCTTGATGTTTTGCTCACTGTGCTTGATGTTTTTCTTTTTTGTGTTTCATTTTTTGTTCGGAGTTACCTCATAAAAAGGGTGTTTGTACACTAGATTATATTTTTTCATATTAATCACTTTAGTTCAAAGTGGCGGGTGAAGTATGTGGTGTTATTTGTGGTAGGTGCAGCCTCTCTTAGGCCTAGGAGATGCAAACAAAACTCTGGCAATTTTTTTTTCAGCGCCTTTTTGGAGTTTCCTCCAAATTTTTTGCAAAAAGCGTTTATGAGCCGAACTTTGCATTTTTTTAGTGATTTCAACTCTGATATTTTGGTCACTGTGCTTGATGTTTTTCATTTTTTGTGTTTCATTTTTTGTTGGGGGGTTACCTCATAAAAAGGGTGTTTGTATACTATTTTTTTTAAACGTATTACTCACTTTAATTCAAAGTGGCGGGTGAAGTATGTGGTGTTATTTGTGGTAGGTGCAGCCTCTCTTATGTTTTTCAGATAGTTTGGTGGGCCTTTCCTGGATAAGAATGAATGAAGAGGAATAAAAAATACATTGCCTACAGGTGCCTAATCCTGTTTACCAAAGGGGGAAGGGCCCCTAGGGGAACTCTCGCGATTTTTTTTTGGCATTTTGGGACGTGATGGGAAATCGAATGAACCGCACAGACAAAAACACCGCAGCTTTGATGACGGGAAATGGTAGCTTCACAGATGAGAGGGAATTCGCTCTAAAATGGTTGGGGTGATTTGGGGTGGAACTTGAGGTTGTTAATCATGTTTTACATTTTGGAGTGGTGACCTGTGAAGAAAAAAAAAACCTGCACCAGGGCAGGCCTATAGTTTGATTCTAGAGAGGTCCGAAGGTACCCAAAAATCACTTTATGCTCTCTAAAATGGGGTGCACGACCCGCCCATTGAATTCCAAAGGGGATGAAATAACATCTTGTGAAGGAAGCCACAATACTCTGCAGTTTTTGTCCGCAGAACCAATGTATCAATGTGTAGTGTACCTTATCATATCGGGGGTTTTGAATGAAATAAGTCGAGGGTTGACGACGTCGATATGGGGAACACATTATATAATGTCAAGGCGGAAGTTTCAGATGAAGTGCTTGTCCGTACATGATACGCAAAGAGGTACAGCCAGTGCTTGGGGCTTGAGATCACCCGTGTCGGTGCACAGACTATTCAAATGAGCTTCAAGCTTATTGACAAGGCCGGAGAAGATATCGATTCCGCATTTGGATCAATTGTCGCTTCGAGAGTAGGAGTACATGTTAAATAGTGCAGAAGTGCCTTTGCTTGGGCATGTTGTTGTTCTTGTGGTGGTGGTGGTGGTGGTGGTGGTGGTTGTNGTTGTTGTTGTTGTTGTTGTTGTTGTTGTTGTTGTTGTTGTTGTTGTTGTTGTTGTTGTTGTTGTTGTTGTTGTTGTTGTTGTTGTTGTTGTTCTTGCTGTGTCTGTGACCGTGGCTTTGGTTGTCGTTGTTTGTGTCATCGTTTTGGCCATTGTTTTTGCCATCGTTTTTGTAGTTTTTGTCATAATTTTTTTGTTTGTTTCATCACCTCCCCTAAATTTTTCTTTCAATGCATTTTTTTTGCCCAAGTTTACCTCCAATAAAACCATATTACCATGTGGTTAAGCTGTATCCCACTCATGCTGGTTCTTCCAGCTCTGGTGCTGCTAGCGAGGAATGAGGACTATAGAAAATACAATCCTTTCCGTACAGCATACTGGTCATGAACTTCTTCCTGGCTCACTGTTTTCTATTATGCTGTCATCGCCTCCGATGTCCGGTTTGATATTTTACAAGAGTTTTCTTGACTCCACTGAACTAGTCTGCTTTCGTCCCCTCCTTGGTCTCAATTTCTTGATCTTTGATAGTTTGCATGGCGATCCGGGTGGCTTGCAAGTCTTGATTTTTGATTGACACTTCTTTGGGTGAGTATTTGACCTGGCTGTTGCGAGTTCGATTGAAAACACATGGACAGAGGTAGAGCCTGAGAAGGAGTTCTCTATTGTCATGGGATTGTCCAAAGAGGCGTGACAACTTTCAAATTCTCCTTGGGAATGCCGGTTGCTTTCCCTTCAGGGCTATGTTTGTTCCAAGTGCAACCCAGAGGCTGGAGCATGCACCGAGACCCGGTCGTTGGTCGCTTCGCATGTCCGTTTTGGTCCAGTTGCAGGTGCCGGAACTGCCTGAACTCATGGAACGCCTCAACGAGGAACACGGAAACAGTTGAGGTTGTGGGGTGTTGGTACTTGATCTGGGTTTGCGGAAGGTTTTGGGGAGGTTCCTCCATCCTCCAAAGTTGCAGCAGGGGCTTCTGAGAAAGTTCTGACTTTTTTCTGAAGTTGCTGTGAGGGTTTTCCAATACTCCAAATGTTTATTCAAAATTCGGCGGAAGGACTCTTCAAGCGTATTTGCTGTGCCACAGACCTTCCGGCATGTCTTGGACCTTTTGGGAGGATGTGAGCTACATGGATGCGACGCATTTGCTTCATGTTGTTTCTAGAGTTTGATGAACTACGGGAGGAGCTTCACACATATTGCTCACTATCCCACACAAGTGCAGCGACACCGTCTCCTCTAGATTCAGAGATATAGCTGTTTACAAACGGTGGGAAGCCTTACCTCGGCTTCTTTACGGACCGCTATTCTTGCCAGGTTTGTTTGTGGCCTCCGTCGGGCCTTCTCTGCAATTTCGACCCAATTCTGAGAGGCGAGAAGCTTGGGTGGCATGTTGTGGACAAAGTTCACACAGAGTGTTCCTTCATGTACTGTAGTTGCTATGAAAGGATCATTGAACATCATTGATTTTCTTGGACTCAATCCGACTGAATTAATCATGCTAGGTCCAAAGCATCCTTCGTTTTTGGTGTGGCGGTCAACCTTTTTAGCTGCTTTGCCTTACATCTTGTGATTGTTCAGTTCAGGAGTGGAAGTGCTTCGCTGTCTGCTGAACACCCGTCTCTTTCGCCCTGTTTTTTAGAATTCGTGGCACGATACCATCCTGAGTGACATAGTTTCAGAAGATGCTTACAAATGAACTTGAACTTGAAATTTGGTGTCATTTCCAAGGCAAATCCTTGTCGATCTTCATACAGCAATGGTTCTTGAAACAGATATACAGAGAAGCGACCTGCATCAAATTCGTTCAGTGAACCTGCATCAGCCACGTTGCGTGAAAAAGGGTTGGAGAGCAGTAGACTTCAGAGGCTTGAAGGAATAGCTTTTCCAGTGCTGCTATTGCAGCTGTGTGCATCTTTTTGTAAAGTGACGAGCACATGGCACCGAATTGGTGATAGGGATCATCCATGTCCCGATTCAGACGGACCTTTGACATCTTTGCAGTATTTCAAGCTTCAGCGCCATGGGCGGGAATTGCTGCTGCGGTGTGCGGCAGAAGGACGCTTTCTCTGTTTCTCATCAATTGAGCTGACAACCTTTTAAAAGCTTTGAATGCCGTCGGCGTTTGCATGCTGTGCAAAATAAACAGGAGGAACAAGATTCAGGATCGCCGAAGGCGAAGGTGGTGACGGGTATTGATGAATGAGACATGAAGAGTGACACCGCTCAACCCACAACAGGAAGACTCAAGAGAAGCACGAAATGAATCATTTTACAAATATTCTACGAAAGACTATTATATTGTGAGCCGTGTCTCAATGAAATTGGTGCTTCAGTTTTACAGCTTTCGCATTTCGAGATGAGAAGAGTCAGATTGGAAGGTCAGAGAAGTGACTGGTACCTTCACCCAGTTGCCGACCAGGTGCATGCTTCGCAGAATGAGGAGAACTTTTCTCTCCGAAATCTGAGGCTGCATCGAGCAGCCTTAGAACAGGCCAGATCCATCGCGTTGTAATGGATCCTTTGGAGGGTTGGAAAGGATTGACTTGACATATCTTGTAAAGAGAATTAATTTTCCTTTTCTATCTTCTCTCAGCCATCATGGCCCATCATTTGGTAGACTTCCACCAAGTCCTTCCACAGTTTTTTTGTTATGTCAACTGCAGCGCGCTGTCAGGCAGAATTTGCATGGGACAATTATTCCTTGCCCTTTGATTTGCATTGGTTCAGGGGTGGACATTACCTTTTTCGGAAATTTGTGTAAACCTGGTTCTCAGTTCTCGCTCCCAAAGAACACCCTGCACCAATATGATCTTTCTTCAGTGGATGAGTTCTGTTACAATTTGTTTTGCTTGGACACCAACCGGCGGTAAAGACATGAAATGACAACGTCGCAATGTTTTGCGGTGCGGCAACTTGATGTTAGCCCACGGCTTGCGTCTCATGAGGATGGCAAGCAGTTCGCAAGTGCCGAATCCCAACGCTGATTCGGATGCTTCCGATGAGGCTGGATGCGGTGCGTAGTGTGAGTTTGCGTAGGTATCAATGGGGAGCAACCAGTTTCAACCAACAACAGCCCGACCACCAGGCAGCAAACAGCAGAATACAGACAAAGCAAAAGAACAGGAACCGCCAGAACAGCAAGAACAAGAAGAAGACCAGCATGAACAACGAAAACAAGAACAACAACGAGCGCGAGAACTTAAGGACTAATCAATACAACAAGAGCAAGAACAAGAACAAGAAGAACAGCAAGAACAACAGGAACAGCAAGAACAGCAAGAACAGCAAGATCAACAAGAACAAGAAGAACGAGAAGAACAAGAACAACATGGAACAACATGGAACAAGATGGAACAATAATAACAGCAAGAACAACAAGAACACAAACAACAGCAGCAGCAGCAGCAACAACAACAACAACAACAACAAAAACAGCAACAACAGCAACGACAACAACAACAACAACAACAGCAACAACAGCAGCAACAACAACAACAACGACGACGACGCCGACAACAACAACAACAACAACAACAACAACAACAACAACAACAACAACAACGACGACGACGACGCCGACAACAACAACAACAACAACAACAACAACAACAACAACAAGAAGATTAGCAAGAACAGCAAGAACAGCAGAACAGCAAGAACAGACAGCAACATCATTGCCGAGCATCTTGCATGTCTGCGCACAGAATAACCATGTGCCCGTCCTGCAGAGGAAGAGGAGGAATGTGAGAAAAAGGAGGAAGAGACGGAAGAGGAGAAAGAGGAGGAAGAGGAAAATGAGAGGCCTGACTGCAACCGTTGTGGAAGAGGTCATGCGTTTCGGCAGCTGCGTTGGATTTGCAACCCAACCTACTGATCGTGAGAGAATGTTGAAGAACACTCTACGAAATGGGTTGTAGCTTGTTTCGGAGATTTGGCACGGCCCACACTCAGCATCTCGTGAGGGAAGTCATCGGCCTGCCCCTCACCTACATCCAAAATGGCGAAGGCGATTGTTTGGATGATGATGATGAGGCAGGCCGTGGTGTGTATTTTGAAATTGTGCTGGAATTGTGGGGAACATGCGGGCCTGTGATAAGAGAGACCCTTTGCGAGACTCGGGGATGACCAACCCTTGCTGAAGGTAAACAACAGGGTCTAGAATCTAGTCGATGTTTCATCTTGATACATGTTGTGCGTATGAAGTGTCTGCAAGCAAATGCAGTCAAAGTTTGCAAACTAGTAATTTAGATGAGGGTACTCACAGGAAATATATTGAGAGAACCTCTGATCTAGGAAATGATTTTTTGCCAGCTGATTTCCCAACTATATAACTATTAATTTTTGAGGGGGGGGGGGGTCAGGTAATGAGTGAATCAACATAGAAGAGGAATGAAAATTCATTGAAAATCAATGGGTATTTGGATGTATTCGATGATGGTTGAGCATGAAGATCAACGCATGGGCATTTGGAGGTTGGGGGTGCTCAATTATTTTTTGCCACTTTCTGCGAAGCAAGCTCCGATTTCATAGCGGTCAAGTTGTATAGTGGTAGTGATGGTGTTTTTTGAAGGCTGGTGTTTTTGGTTGATGTTTTCTTACCAAGCAGTTCTTGTAGTAGTACTTGTTTTCCATTTTTTGCAGGGGATGGTAGATGTAATGCAGTTGTAGGTAGGAGCGTTCTGTTATGCACTATCAACAGGGCCAACGGATCCACCCATACTGACCAGGAAATCAAAAAGGATAAATGCTTTGACGGAAACTACAGCTCATACATCATGCTTCCGTCCATGTAGTTTATTTTAGTGAGGTTTCTTTTTCACTTCGGCTTGTGTCCTCCCACTGTCTATTTGCAATCCAAAAGCCAAAATCTGACAACACTCAGACTCCGAGATCCCAAATCTACCCCATCCAAAATCCAACATCTATCAAAGCCAAAGCCAGAATCCAAACACATTTAGTATATATTCCAAAGACATTCAGAGTCTCAATGTTCCGACAGGGAAGACACAGGGAATACCCAGAAATAGACAAGGAACATAAGAAGCAGCACCAAACTCATGCAAAGTGCCACAAACATGCAAAATTCGGAGCCAAATAGATGGATCTAGTGATTGTTAAGATGTAGGAAACTAATTGTGGGGTCCGTGAGGTGTAAAGCATGCAATCTTTGGATAGAAAAATCCAACGTTTCCAGGCAGGGGGCCCAAAATTTATCAAATCCCAATCCAAATCTGCAACGTCCAAAACCTATAAAAGCCCCAAATCCCTAATTTACCCCATCCAAAATCCAAAATCTATAACATCCCAAATCTAAGATCTACAACATCCAAAGTCATTCAAAGTCTACAGCATCCTACATCCTAGATCGACAACATCCACGATCCAGAATCTTTGACATCCCAAATCCAAAAGCTACAACATACCATATCCTAAATCTACAGCATACCAAATCCAAAATCTACAACATCCAAAGCCTTTAAAATCCCAAATCCAAAATCTGCAACATCCAAATCATTCAAAATCTACAACATACCTTTAACATCCCAAATCCAAAATGAACAACATCCAAAATCCCAAACCTAAGAATCCCAAATCCAAAATGTACGACATTCAAAATGCAAAATCACCCATCCCACATCTCAAACTTTACAGCACCCCAAATCGAAATCTCAAATCCAGAACCTGCAACATTCTGAATCATTCAAAATCTACAGCATAGTACATCCTAAATCCGCAGCATATCAAATCCAGAATCTACAACTTCTGTAGAAGCTAAGATCTATAGAATCCACAATCCTTTTTTGTGGTGAGTTTATTTCCAAATGTTTCTCCCACTGGTGCAAGTCGTTTCGTGATTTACATAGCCATATTTTCCTTTGCGAATATAAGTCACTTGCGGCTTGGCTGTGGGGCAGCCAGCCTGACAAACATGTGTCGAAAGCACGACGTGCAAAATCTATTCAGGGATCAGCCACGTCAAGCAACCTTGATTAATATCATCATTTCTGGGGCCAAGGTTCGCCCAGTTATTTAATAATACCAAAGTATTTCATTCAAGGTCAAACTATACCAATTGATTCGGTCAATTGATTTCTGGGAAAAGCTCAACCCCCTTGGAATTAGTTTTGAAGTTGATTGAGGGAGGACCCCCACCCGCAAATTAACAAGAACAATAAGGACAACAACAACAACAACAACAACAACAACAACAACAACAACAAGAACAACAAGAACAAGAAGGACAAGAAGAACAAGATCAACGAGAACAACAAGAAGAACAAGAAGAACAACAGCAACAGGAACAACAGGAACAACAAAAACAACGAAAACAACAAAAACAAACAAGAACGACAATAGCAACAGCAACAGCATCATCATCATCATCATCATCATCATCATCATCAACATCATCATCATCATCATCATCATCATCATCATCATCAGCCTAAGCCTGAACATCTTAATCTTTGAGCAGAGAAAAACCTTATGCCCTTTTTGCACAGGAAGAACAGGAAGAGGAAAATGAGAGGCCTGACTGCAAGATTTGTGGAAGAGCTCGTGCGTTGTAGCCGCTGTGTCTGATTTGCAACCCAACCCATTGATCGTGAGAGAATGTTCAAGAGCGCTCCACGAGATTCGGCGCCGTCCACACTTTGCATCTCGTGAGGGAAGTTTTCAGCTTGCCCCTCATCTTCATTCAGAATCGGGAAGGCGATTCTCTTGTTTTGGACGATGATGAGGCAGGACGTGGTGAGAATTGCAAAATTGTGCTGGAATTGTGGGGAGAGTGCGGGCCTGTGAGAAGACCTTCTGCGAGACCGGGGGATGATCAACCCTTGCTGAAGGGTTTAGACGAAGTTTTACGTTGATACATGTTGTGCGTCGTGCGTATGAACTTTCTGCAAGCAAATGCAGCCAAAGTCTGCAAACTAGCAATTCAGATCCTCAATTCTAAGTGTTAAAGAAGACTAATTTGTACTACAGCCATCTACACCTTCTATGGATAGATTCCAAGGAGGAACAACTGAGATGATACATAGGGGGTGATGCACAGATGAATAGCTACCCCTATGACCGCACTACTTCTTCTGAGGACTCCTGCGAGAACACCTATTGCTCCTTGTTTGTGTGTAAGCGATTGATGTGAGTTGCAGGGTGCAGGGCGTTCGAGAAAACAGATATGATATGATTTGATATGGTATGATTTGAAATGATTTGATATGATATGAAATGATATGAGCTTCAAGTTCAACCGTTCAACCACATTCGCGATACATATTAGGCCAAAGAGTCCATGAACATCTCCTACCAGGGATCCATGGTGGGGGCCGAGGTTTCCAGTGATGCGATGGTTGCACAGATAGAGCAACAGAAAAGATGCGGCTGCTACAGCTCTGAGTGAACATTTGATTCCTTTCGATTCTGCATCCTGGGGAGAAGAGAAACAGACTCAGGTGTTTGCCAAACTTCGTGCATGAGTGATCGACCTTGGTGTGATACCTGCAAGTCTGGTTTTCAGATACTCTCTCACAGACAAGGTCCTATGCCACCTCTGTGCTACTTGCACTGCTTTCTGATTTTGATTGGTCATGTTGCCTGCGAAAGCATTCAAATGCTCAAGACTGAAATATGTAGGAGAAACACAGTTCTTGCACAAGAACGGGTCTTTAAAAACAACTTCTTTGGTACCTGGTGCACCCTGGGAACTATTCCATGACCGAACTTTTCTTTAGTGAACGTCAAAATTCCGTACACAGGAAGTCGGTTCCAAAATTCCTGTGATGATTCTGATTGTCAAGGTTTTTTCCTTTTACTCTTACACTGCAAAATCGTTAGTGAATTTGAGTTTTGCCGCAACTTTCAGCAAATTATGTTTTTTTGTGGCCATCGCTAGAAGATTGTTTGTTTGCAGGTGATTTTTTTGGATTTGTGTTTTTGAATAAGTGCGGCCAGATAAACATGATGAATCGTATTTCCAGCCTTCATCGCTTTGCTTCTTAACGCGTTGGGTGCTAGCTGTTGCGTCATGGCGCCCGCCAAATCATGCCTGTGCATGTCGGTACTGATCTTTGGTGCAGGTAGCATATTTTTTTCGTTGGAAACCAAGGGTGTAGAAATGCTTTTAACAGTCTTATGGAGAGTTTTTGCGAACATTCCTTGCACCAAAAGCTGCGGCAGAATTCAGATGATTTTTCATCAGTCCTGTTTTTACGGCATGTTGGTTCAATTGGATTTCGTGCCAACTTCTTTGATGTTGCTGGAGTTCTGGCTTGATGTTTGAATTGTTTGGCTGAGATGTTTTGCTTGTTTTGCAACCAAGGATATTTGCTATCGGAAGCCTTTTTTGGCATTTGCCAGGTCATGTTGCCTCGATTCTGCTCCCCGTGTCAAGCAAGTCAATTTCGGAATTCTTGAAGGGTGGGAAAGCAGCAGAGAGAGATTCAAAGGTGGAAGTTTTTGAT